>BLSH010145660.1:3267346-3277754 GCA_018402905.1 Glandirana rugosa | reverse complement strand
CAACAATCTGATCGTTGAGCACGATCGTAGCGATCGTTGTTTTAAGCAGAGTTTGATCTGCAACTCAAAGCAGCGGTATGTGAAATCTCTAATTTCTGCTATCTGTCCTCAGAGCAACAGCACAGACAGCAGTAGTAAAGTAATCTATCTCAGGATGCAGGATCAGGTCTTAAAATGTCTCAAATCTGTCCCTCACGCCGTCAGCTACCTTTCCCTACACTAACCCAAGGAGCATGTGACTGCAGCACTGTGACTCCAGCTTATAAAGAGGCTGGGTCACATGATGCACTGGCCAATCACAGCCATGCCATTAGTAGGCATGGCTGTGATGGCTTCTAAGGGCAAACCAGTGAAACGCTTGTTGATTGGCTGCCCTGCAGCTTCTCAACACGTGGAGTAAAATAGCAGAACCCCGGACCGAACCCGAACGATTTTTGAAATGTCCGGGTCCGGGTCCGTGCCACGGACACCCGAAAGTTCGGTACGGACCCGAACGTTACAGTCCGGGTTCGCTCAACACTAAAAGTGACATCACCTGGAATCGGAAGTGCCTGTAATCCCACCCCAGACAATGTCTAAGTAGACGAAAAGCGTAGTGTGAGGACCGTGCGCCCATCACAGTAATTTTAACTGTTGGATTTAATTCTGTATTGCCGGCTTTACTTTTTATACATCACCTGCAACAAAAAGTGGTGATTTTACTACACCAAGTGGAGCGTCCCCTTTTTTTCTCCACATATTCACCCTGGGAGCTTCCAAGAGCAGGTTCAGTGTGCTAATGGAGGAGATTGGGTCTACCTGCCCTGCCAACCCGGCTCCTGAAAGGCGATGACGCCTATCTAGAGCAACTGGCGGAGAGTGAAATCTGACCCCCATGGTGGGAAAATCACACAAGCTTGATTGACCACCTGGTCGTACGACTGAGAGGGTCCAACTGCTCTGGTAAGGGTCCACCTTTTCTACTAATATGCTTTGCTGTTTGGGATGAATTTTTCTTCTGATTCATGAGATTGAATTTTACATTTGCACGTTCTTCTTCACATTTCTGGATGGTCTACACTGAAAGCTGGGACTCTTTGCCATAGTATAGCAGATTCCAGCACTAATACCACTGTTGGACACTATTCTAAGTTTCAAAGCTTTGAATTCTATGCGGATTATGAACTCCTATTTGAGGACTATTTTTCTGTGATGATATTTCTCTTTATTTGTTTGATTATTTGCATATTTGACACTTTTTGTTTTAGCGCTACACTTTTATTTTTGTAACACCATCTTGGTTACAGGAAATGACAGCCTACCAATATGAGAATTTTCAATATAATAAATGTTGTTTTTTTAGTGTTATTTTCTGCACTATTAGTCTCCTTTTTTTATTCTATGCTTTGCCTGAAATTTACTTGAGGAGATTTGAGGATTTAGATGCCAGCGGAGCAAATGGATGTGGAGCAGCTGTGTGTAAGCGAAATCACACAAACCTGTGTCATAAGGGTCGCTGGGGGTAAGGTATTTTGTTGTATGGGGGAATGAGCACTGTGGAGGATCACATTTTTGGCACTTTTATGAGCACAAGAAAGCGTGAGCACAATATATTAAAGATTTGAATATCAATTCTGAATATACTGCACTATTGAATATTTCTTTTTACATGTGACACTGAATGTAAAGAAGAATTGAATATGAGGGGTGGTCGGGAGGAAGAGGAGATTTGGATTGATGGGCGTGATCATTTTTTATGTTTGGTAAGGATTTAGACCAAAGAGTCACAAAGTCACTGATCACTGGTGGTTACAAATGCATGGTGGCATGCATGCATGTGAGCACCTAAGTGAAATTTGTATAATAGTTTGGAAGATACTGCACCATATGAGCTTTTCATTTTTAAGGGATATACTGGAGAGATTATGAAGAGGTTTAAGGAAGACACGGAGACGTTGAAATGGAAAAAAGCTGTATTAGACCCATTGACTGGTGTATGGATTGGAAAATCTGAGATTAAATCAATTGGCTATACTTACCTGTTGATTGACTGAAAAAACAGCTGCATATATTTAAGTGCTGGACTTTTTGTATTCACATTAAATCGAAAGCCATCAAGTACCAGTAGGTCAAGGAAAAATTCCAACATTCACCAATATGTTTACAAAACTTTCAGAAATAAGACTTTGCAAGACATCATTTAAGTAAATTAAGTTACAGTGGCATATAAAATGAAATACACAGCAGTGACCCATTTGTCATGGTTATCTTGATACTGACATTGCCTGCTCTGTGTCCCCAAAATGATGAATCTCTTATAGATAGGATTCATGAAACCATGCCTGAAGAAGGGATCTAACTGCTTCTGAAAGCTTGAATCTCAAAATATATTTAGTTAGCCACATAAAAGGTATCTCCTAGATTTGTACTTTTTTAGAGATTACAAATAAGTCAACATTTGTATCCTTAAAGCATTTGTAAAGGCATTTTTTAAAATCAAACATTATACTCACCTGCTCTGTGCAACGGTATTGCACAGAGCAGCCCGAACCTCCTCTTCTGAGGTCCCCCGCCAGTGATCTTGGCTCCTCTTTTCCTGCGTTTGTCCCATAGCAAGCCACTTGCTATGTGGGCTGATGTGCAGGCTTGCTCCTATAGACGCACATAGCCCAGCTTGACCCCACCCCCCCAGATCTCTGCTCACAGGATTTGACTGACAGTGGCAGGAGCCAATGGCTTCCATTGCTACACAAACATCCTGTGAGAAGAGAAAGACAGTGGAGGAGAACTGCAGCCAGGTACTGTGCTGGATCAATTCACGACTCAGGTAAGTGTTCAGTAGGAAGGGAGAGCACAGCAAGTGGCAAACCTTTTTTTAACCTTAATGCAAGGAATGACATTTAGCTTTAGAACCCCTTTAACCACTTCAGCCCTGGAAGGATTTCCCACTTTAGGACCAGAGCCCTTTTTGTGATTCGGCACTGCGTTGCTTTAACTGACAATTGCGCGGTCGTGCAACGTTGTACCAAAACAAAATTTGCGTCCTTTTTTTCCCACAAATAGAGCTTTCTTTTGGTGGTATTTGATCCACTCTGCATCATTTTTGATCGCCGCTATAAACAAAAGAAGAGCGACAATTTTGCAAAAAAAAAAATTTTCTTATTTTTTGCTAAAATACAAATCCAAAAAAATAAATAAAAAAACATTTTTTTCCATCGGTTTTGGCCCATTTATATTCTTCCTCATATTTTTGGTAAAAAAAATTGTAATCAGCATTTATTGATTGGTTTGCACAAAAGTTGCCGCATTTATGGATGATGAGAATTAATTTCTGGGGTTTTTATTTATTTTTTTATATTTTACTAGTAATGGCGGCGATCTGCGATATTTAGCGGTACTGTGATATTGCAGTCGACATGTTGGACCATTTGGACACTTTTTTGGGACCATTGCCATTTATACAGCGATCAGTGCTATAAAAATGCACTGATTACTGTGTAAATGCCATTGGCAATGAAGGGGTTAACCTGGAAGGGGCGCTCTAAGGGTTAACTGTGTTCCCTGGGCGTGTTCTAACTGTGTGTGGGCTAGCCTGGCTGGGGAAAGGGAGTGATCATGGTTTCCATATACAGGAAGCCTGTGATAACAACCCTTCCCCCTCTAACAGAACAGAGATCCATGTTTACTTACACGGACCTCCGTCATTTCACCGCAGGGGGGGCATTGCGGGTAGCCGGCGGCAATCGAGTCCACCCTACCCGCTACCTGGCCCCCCCCCAACACAGTGAGCGTGCGAGCGTGCCTCCGGCGGCATGCGCGCGCTCACAGTGAGGGATATTGCAGCCGCCGTCATATGATGGCGGTTTGCAATATCGAGCCACTCTGTCACCGTCAGACTGCGGTCAGCAAGTGGTTAATGCCTGTCATTATACAATAAACCATAGCGCATAACATTGAGTATCAAAATTCATCAAGCTAAAAATAAAATTTAATATTAACTCCACGTGAAAAAAATATAGTCCGTGAAATATTCTTGTCCAAAGATGTTCATTCCACAATGAACATTCTTCTTGTAAAGTGCTCCATGCTCAAAATATTAACCCCGGAAGGATTTCCCACATTAGGACTAGAGCCCTTATTGCGATTCGGCACTGACAATTGCGTGGTCATGCAACATTGTACCCAAACAAAATTTGCATCCTTTTTTTCCCACAAATAGAGCTTTCTTTTGGTAGTATTTGATCACCACTGCGTCATTTCTGATCACCGCTATAAACAAAAAAGAGCAACAATTTTGCAAAAAAAAACCAAGATTTCTTATTTTTTGCTAAAATACAAATACAAAAAAAAAAAAATTATTCATCAGCTTTGGCCGATATATATTCTTCCTCATATTTGTGGTAAAAAAAATCGCGATCAGCGTTTATTGATTGGTTTGCACAAAAGTTGCAACGTTTACAAACCATGAGAATTAATTTCTGGCGTTTTTACTATTTTTCTTTTTAATAGTAGTGGCAGCGATCTGCGATTGGGCGGACATGTTGGACATATTTGACACTTTTTTGGGACCAATGACATTTATAGAGTGATCAGAAATGTAAATAACCACTGATTACTGTATAAATGTCATTGGCAGTGAAGGGGTTAACCTGCAGAGGGAGATCTAGGGGTTAACTGTGTTCCCTGGGTGTGTTCTAAATGTGAGGGGGCTGGGCTGCCAGGGGCCTAAGAGAGCTAACTGATCCCAGTGACAGGGATCAGTAGATCTCTTACAAGCCGCTTGACAGAGTGAGGAACTTCAGTGTTTACATCGGCGGTCCTCCCGTTTTTCTTCTCTGCCAGGTCATTGCGGGTAGCCGGCAGACATTGAGTCCGCCGGACCCGCGACAACACTGCTGCAAAGTGCGAGCACGAGCAAGCCGCCGTTTATAAACGACAATTCGTGGGACAGAGCCACTCTGAAGCAGTAAATGTACGTGACGTGGTCGGGAACCGGTTAATAAAAAAAGTGCTCCGAAAAACCTCATGCTGTAAAGTGTGGCACACACCCCTTTTGTGCCCTTGCTCACCAGAGAGAATGGACCCCCAGCTGGTGGGCATGAGGGTCTAACACACTTAATTCTGGTGAGGAGGTGTTTAGTAGATCTTTTCTATCTTCCTAGATGGCTGATGATGCGAGGTGTCTAGCTGCCAATGTTGGTGTCACTCATCGTTCACCTGGATCAATAGGAGGAGAGAACCCTTATAGTGTAATAAGTTTCATGTATTCAATAAGAAAGTATAAAAACACACTTACAATGTGCAAGATGAATAAGCGCTATTTGCAAGACACAGATGTAGAACAGGGTATCTTGGAAGTGATATAGACAAACTACAAAAATAAACAAGTTGGATATATCCCCATCCCTATATAAGCAAGAACATGTGGAAAAATACCCCCTATGGGACTTTGGAGGGAGAACCAACTCAACAAGAAATAAATAAAATGTAGCATTTATTGATATGTATTAAAAAACACATTCCATAAGGATGATGTAAAGCACCCAATTAGACATAATATACATACAAAGTGCATGACAACATGGATGATAATATCTGACACAATAACTAAAGAAAAACACGCATAGAAAGACCACTAATCTGCCACTGGGAAGGGCAGACAGGAACCCAACGCGTTTCGATATGATGTAATTTCTTCTTCAGGGGTATGTGGTCGTAAGCTTAAAAACAAAACAACTCTAAATAACAAACAAAAATACAATACCTCAGAAAAAATATATGTACAGAGCAAGAGACATAAAAGGGTACATAAAGTTCATCAGCTTAAATCAATTACACACTGACCAGGGAGAAAGGGATACCCTTAGATATTGTCTACAGAGAAGTCGAGGTTACAAATAACCATCTAACCAGCACAGTGATCACGAGTCTGAAAATTAAACATAGGACATGATATAGCGAGGGAAGGAAGAAGAAAAAAAAAAACCCAATAGAATCAAAAGTAGTGTATAAGAGTCGGCTTTGCACTTACCGACCAGCAGACAAGTAGAGTGCTCAGCCAAAAGCAACGATGGCTGCTACAGTTTCTGGAAACATAAATAAGAAAGGAGGGAAAAACAAAAGAAAAAAAGAAGAAACAAAAAAAGAGAAGAAGGAAAGGAAAAGAAAGAAAAAAAGAGAGAACAACACCCATTACACTAGGAATCCAGGAAAGGGATATTGGTAAATGTTGAAAATACAAATATGCATATTCAAGTGGCAAACCGCAAAGATGTAAAGCCTACCCGTATCCACGCATATAACGAAATTGGATGGAAGCTGGAGTGAAAGCCTTCAGGGTGGAACATAAATAACAAAAGGTAGGAAGAAGTGGACAAATCACTGGGGCTGTAAAGAAGAAAAGAGGGGGATAGGTAAGAAAAATGCATAAATTTAAACTTATACATAGACCAGAAGTATACCTGGATTGAAACAAAAAGATGGCATACCTGGCAGCCAAAAAATGGTGTGCTTAATCAACCAGTGGTACACATTGGACGACGATATTGGCCGGGATGCCCAAAAGGGGAAAAATCCAACCATTAACTGGGGGAAAGAGGATAACCACCCCAACCAATGAACTCGTCAAAGCCAAAGCGGACGAGCTACAGATGTAGAACCGTCCGTCAACAAGACTCAGGTGTTCTCCTGGTTTCCCACGGCTTTGCGTGCGTTCCACTGGTACATGGCATGACATTAATAAGGAACCGCAAATTCTATTGACGCGTTTCGCCCCTCCCACAGGATGTTATCAAAGACGGGAAGGAGCTAGTTCCTTACATACCCACCATACCCACTGATACCCACCATACCCACTGAATATTTCACAGACTATATTTTTATCATGTGGAGTTAATATGAAATTTTTTTTTTAGTTTGATGAATTTTGATAGTCACTGTTATGTGCTGTGGTTTATTGTATAATGAATCATTTAAGGTTATTTACACTTTGAACAGCAGCAACAGATGTAGTGGTTTACTTGTCAGATTATATAGCACGCATTTTTGATATTTATAATACCTGTCTTCAGATTGATCCCTTTGTCCCGGTGTTGCCCCAGGGATCTTAAGTCCAGGCTGGACACTCTAATTAGATATACTGTGACATTTGTATGTGTAATATATGAGGGTCCTTTAAAGTATAACTAAAGGCAACACTTTTTTTTTTAGTTTTGGACAGAGTAGAGAGGGATTAGAGTCCCTGTCAGTTTTTTTACTGTCTGCGCCCCTGATAAGGAGATTCACCCTCTCTATTTGTCCCGTTTGCCATTATCATTGATAAGGAAAGTAAAAACAAAACTAGACATGTGCATAGCGAAAGCAATTGTTTAGTTTAGTTTCAATTCGTTATTTACATAAGTTTGTTTAGTTAGTTTAGTTTCATTTGTTTAATTCGTTATTGGAATTTGTTTAGTTTATTCATTTTCAAATTGATTTGAAAAGTTTTCGAATCAATTTCAAATAGTTTTTGAAAATCAAAATGTTTTCGAATTTGAATAATATTCAAATTCAAATCGTTTTCGAATTTGAATCGTTTTCTAATTGGAACAGTTTTCAAATCCCAATAGTTTTCCAGTTTCCAAGGAGAATGGGGTGGAGTGGAAAGTAGAGGAATAGAATGGAAAAAGATAGAATACAATAAAAGGGAATATAACAGAAAATGAAAGAATATAATGTGGTGTAGTGGAGCAGAGCTGTTTTACTCTGTTGTATTCTATTCTTTTGTTTTCTGTTATATTATTTTCTAGTCTATTGTTTTTTCTGGTCTATTCCTTTGTTTTCTATTCTATTTTGTTCTCTTCGGAAATTGGAAAACTATTAAAATTCGAGAATTAGTGTCCCCATGGGAAATCTTTCAATGGGGACACTAATTCTGGTGAGCTGGGGGTCCCCAAAAAATTTCTTTCATTTGAAGAGATATCCTCTCACTTCCTGTTGGCTTCCTGTTTGGCTATGGGACAGGAAGTGAAGGGAAATCTCTGCAATAGGACAGAGACAGCGAAAAAAAATCTGACAGCGGTTATAACCCTCACTTACTTTATCCAAAATGAAAAAAAGTTCTGCCCATAGTTCTACTTTAAGAATAGAGGAAGGATGTACGGTAGCTTAAGTGAATCTAGTGAAGTGATTCTAATTGAAGTGGCCATAATATATTAGAACAATTCCAGTAACATCACATATGCCTGATATAATAAATGTTTCAACACAGCCAGGCATTAGCTCTGAAGGTTATTTAGCACTGTAAGCAGTCTACAAACAGTGCCATTGGTAACAATTGAGAAGGTGTGTGGACCAACAAGGAAAATAATTGCCCCTGAGCCCCTCATGTCAGCGTCCTTAACGCTGACTGACTCGGGCATCGGGGGCCTCGTTCTAAGGTAAGTATTTCATAATATGTTAGTATGCGAAGCATACTAACATATTATGCTATTGTCTTGCAGGATTTTTTTTTTTTTTTTTTTGGCAGCGGGTTTACTACCGCTTTAAAAAGCAGTCAAGTGTATAGTGAATTCTTCTATATATTAATAGTGCAGTAATATTCACTGTGTGTATACAATCACAATAAAAATATATATATATATATACAAATGAAATATAAAGTATAAAACCACAGTGGTGATAAATAGTGATACAACTAAAATGTTAAAAAACAAATAGATAATGAAAATATAAAATGTATAGATAGATGATGATGAAAGAGCCTTTGGATTAATGTCCTCTTTTAAATAAAGTGCTACAGTGATAATATGTGACTTGTGCTCCAAATAGACGTAAAAGCATTCCGTGCTCAATTTGTGCAGAGAAAGTCTCTTTGAAGGGGGATAATGCTTCACCCCAAAGGACTACTCCATATGTGCCACAATCCCGTAACGTGCTCCCAGAACTCTCACCTCTATGTCTAAGGAAATACGCCTCTATGTATATAAGGTAATTTCCTGGGAAACCGGTCTCCTACTCCACTTATCTCCCTCACGATTCATTTTGTTACTTTCCGATCATCACAATCAATCACCAAATTCTTCCTTATCTTTATAACTCCATATAGCTCAGTAGTGAGGGAAAAAACAGAGGGGCTCCATAGTGTAGTAAGTTAAAAACATCTCATAATTTATTAAACCCAATATAATCTGCTTACATTAATGAAATAGTAAAACCGCATGTAAAAACAAACAGTGGCGTCAAAGCGCCTCTCACTATGCCTCCAGTATTGTGTAATCCAGCTACTTCCTCCCAGGAGGAGGAAGTAGCTGGATTACACGATACTGGAGGCATAGTGAGAGGCGCTCTGACGCCAATGTTTGTTTTTACATGCGGTTTTACAATTTCATTAATGTAAGCAGATTATATTGGGTTTAATAAATTATGAGATGTTTTTAACTTACTACACTATGGAGCCCCTCTGTTTTTTCCCTCACTACAGAGCTATATGGAGTTATAAAGATTAGGAAGAATTTGGTGATCGATTGTGATGATCGGAAAGTAACAAAAGGAATCGTGAGGGAGATAAGTGGAGTAGGAGACCGGTTTCCCAGGAAATTACCTTATATACATAGAGGCGTATTTCCTTAGACATAGAGGTGAGAGTTCTGGGAGCACGTTACGGGATTGTGGCACATATGGAGTAGTCCTTTGGGGTGAAGCATTATCCCCCTTCAAAGAAACTTTCTTTGCACGAATTGAGCACGGAATGCTTTTACGTCTATTTGGAGCACAAGTCACATATTATCACTGTAGCACTTTATTTAAAAGAGGACATTAATCCAAAGACTCTTTCATTATCATCTATCTATACATTTTATATTTTCATTATCTATTTGTTTTTTACCGTTTTAGTTGTATCACTATTTATCACCACTGTGGTTTTATACTTTATTTTTAATTTATATATATATATATATTTATATTTTTATTGTGATTGTATACACACAGTGAATATTACTGCATAATTAACCTCCCTGGCGTTATGATTCTGTCTGGAATTTTGTACCAAAAGCGTTGCAATTGTTTTGTAAGGAAATGTGGTGTTATGTATTATAGGCCTGCAATTCTTAGTTTTTGTTAACGTTGCGAAAACCATGTTTTAAGGTCTGTCTTAGTATTGCGGTCCCTCCAATTAATACGTCATTATAAGTGACACACATATGTTAGTGTTATTTTTATATTTATATATATATATATATTTAATTTTTATTTCATATTTTGGTGTCACCACTATTTATCACTATGTTGATTTTGCCATTTTTTGTTTATCTATTACTTTTATATTTTACATATCTATCTACTATTACTTTCTCAGAAACCTAATTACAGGAGAAAATTTATTTCACGATGTCACTATTATACACTGAACACGAGGTTTATCTGCATTTTCGTAAGGCACGAGTTAAGC
>BLSH010145660.1:3237983-3266021 GCA_018402905.1 Glandirana rugosa | reverse complement strand
ACTCACTTTCACTCTGTTCGGCGAGCACCTCTGCGTCACTGTCGCTGTCATTCAGCTGCTCCAAAAGCGATTTTTGCAAAAAGTGGCGCTTTTTTGATGTCATTTTTTTTATTAGATGGGCACTATGGGGAAGGCAAGGGCACTGTCAGTGTGTAGTGTTGTAACTATGAGCTGATACAGTGCAATCCCCTCAGATTACAATGTATCACCTCTTTTATGTGTTTGTAACATTTTGAAATTCCCGCCCAGTTCCGCACCCGTGCGTCGCTGCGTCGCAGAGAGCGGAACTAGGAACTAGGAAGTGACAGACCCAGCGAGTACAGCGAACATCGCTGCATCGCTGGATCGTGGGAGCAGGTAAGGCACTCGCTGTGCGCTCTGCAGCTCACCCCGTGTCTGACACGGGATCAACGATAGTAGCAGGGAATTTTTACCCCGTGTCAGACACGGGAAAACCGCTAGGGAGGTTAATATATAGAAGAATTCACTATACACTTGACTGCTTTTTAATTACTATTTGGTGTTTCAACACTAGTGGGAGCTGTTTAACGAGCATTGATTGTATAGATAGGCTGCGCAGTACCATCTACCATACCTACCTTTTCCATATATTGTCATATATATTAGGTACAGCAGCAACCTAGAGACATATTTCAAACCCAGTCAGTTATAGTAGCGCGAGGGCACACTCACATTCACAGGGTAACTCCACTATCGTGAGGAAAAAAAATTGCAAATAAAGAAAAAATAATATATACATATGTATAGTATATACAACTGCGGCACAAATCATATTGTGATTGCATGTTATTAGAAATTACCTTTCCTCTTCAATCTACAGCTCTGTAATTTTCTGAAAATGTAATGCTATATGGCTACAGAATGTATACAGAACTCCCCCAGAAAAACAATTTCCTTCTTATGTGATTGGCTCACCAATTTTCCAAAAAGTCTACACTAAGATACAAGTCCGATTTCAGGCATCCCCTGCGACAAAAATTTCATTTTTGGGGAGGTACTCCCAATAGGAAATCACATCTAAAGGGATGCAGGCCCAGCAGATTTCCTTATTAGAGCCCTGCGGGTGCCCACCTGATAGATAATTATGAAACCCCTCCCATTAGGTTCACTTTCTCACATGGACACAGAAAAACACACAGGGATTTCTTTAGAATAACAAAAGGTAGGAATCTGCAACAATGTTTGTTAAAATCACTGCAATGTACATAGATCACCCAGAGGGGAATGTTTTTCTCTCAACAAAAGTGGAGTTATGCTTTAAGCTTTGACAATACAACCTGGAAGCTATGCAGAGCTGCACCAGATTTTGCACTGCCCAGTTTTAGTAAATCTCCCCAAATATGTTCTTGCGAAGCATTAGCTGTTCACGTACATGACAGCTCTGAATAGGTGACAAAGCAATAATTATACTAGAGGAAGCTATAGTGTTGAAAACATTATGGATCTTGACTCTGTTTTCTTTCCCACAATGTCCTGCTTTAGTCTTTATATCTAAAGGCGCTGCGTTGGACACTTCATCCCTGTCTACATATTAGCTGGTTGTGGCCTGATCTGCCACCACAATGCCAACATTTGATATGCTGTATATGCGGGTTTTGTTTAGAAGGGTGCCAAACACCCATATTGTGTGAGGTGGGAGACATGAATTACAACAACCACATATTCCTCTTATGACCACATCTTTTATAAAATGGGGAGATGATAGGCTAATCAGATTCAGAATATATTTGAATATATTCTAAAGATGTATAACAAAAAAAACTGGTAAAAAAAATAATTATTATTAGACGTAAGTTTAAATTTGAATGTTGAAAATGCGTTGTAAATATCCCAAAACTATTTGCTATTGTTTCTCATAATTGCTTGGTACAGAAGTTGATGTTGCAAGAACTAAAGAGGAATGTTTGTACACGGATGGTGAAAAAGCAGAAAACATAGAGTGGTTGTCGAAAAAATATATTCCAGATGGTCTAAATCAGCACTGGTATAACAAAACAGTCTGTTGGGTGAAAAGGAGTGACCGGTTTTGCTGATGACACATATTTATCTTGAATTCTTAAAACTCAACAGGATAATTAGTTACTTAAATAAAAAAAAAAAAACAATGCAACAATTTCGTGTTGAAAAAGTAATGGTATGCACCTATGCCATTGCCCTGTATACATTAAATTGTATCTATACCCAAAACTTAAGCCACACACTGCGACGGTCGTACAACAGCGGTTATACAACAGCTTGTTGTACGATCATCCGTTAGTATGCGCGATTAGAACAACCGACGTGCACCGGTCGTACAACTGAAGTTGGATGAGCAGACTAGAAAACTTTTGTTGTACAACAAGCAGTCGTACGACTGTTGTCTCGTGTGTACAGAGAAGTTGGGCCAACAAAGCTGTACGTGCAAAACACGCATGCTCAGAAGTCAGGAACACCCGGAAGTGTCCGTTCGTGTAAACCTACGTTCCTAATTCACAAATCACATTCACCTGAACTTCCTTTTCATACGCTCGTAACACATCACCATGCTAGGCTTGGTCGTACGATCGCTTAGTGCACCTCAGTATGCGAGACACAACAGCCAACATATGATTTTGGACGTTCGGTCATACGGCCGTCGCACCGTGTGTACGAGGCTTAATTCTTATTTTTGGAGTGGAGAAGAATTGGAACCCCTGTCAGGTTTTGCTGCTATCCAGCGCTCAATTAGAGAGATTTCCAGTTACTTTCTTTTCTTGGGATAACATTTTATTAGAAATGGACACAATCAACTGGAAATTCATATCAGACATACTTAACATGCACGAGATATGCCATATGCTATTGGATATCTGAGAGAACCTACCCCAACATGTGTAACACAACAAGGTAAAACTGATTCTCTTACTATGTTATGTCTATAAGTATAATGTAAGGCTTTGTATTCATGTATGACAATTTTCTAACATTATATGTGCTAATGTATATGTCTTTTTTTTTAATGAATACTATTTTTCATTGTTTTCCCCTTTTATGTTGATTGATACCATACTATACCCTGTATGTTTTATTCTATTCTTCAATAAACATTTATTGAGAAAAAAAAGCAGTGAACTGAAGGGGATAACTACAATAGGGAAACAGACAAAAATAAATAGCTGGTGAGGATTTTAGCAACCCCTTTAAAATAATAATAATAAGAGGGAGATCTCTTATTATTATTATACTGAATTTACAGTACTGTATATAGCGCCAACAGTTTGTCCAGTGCTTTACAATATGAGGGAAGACAGTACAATACAATTGAATACAGGAGGTATCAGAGGGTCCTACTTGTTAGAGCTTACAATCTAGGAGGGAGGGTCAAGTGAAACAAAAGGTAATACCTGAGGGGGATGAACTGATGAAGAAAATGAAAATGTAGTTGCTAGGTGTGGGTAGAATAGGCTTTTTTACCAGACAGGAAGTAAAGGAATCTCTACAATATTCCAGAAACTCTGACAGGAGTTTTAATCCTTCCCCATTCTATCAAAATCTGAAAAAAAGTTTTGGCTATAGATACACTTTAAATGGAATACAAATTAGTTGTACCACTAAATGGCAAAAACAAAAGTAAAAAAAAAAAAAAAATCTTGGGATGTATACAAAAAAAATGAGATGAGAAGATGTGAATCTAAAATGGTATTACATATAGAATATGGGGGTCAGTTTTGGTGTCATGATGTAAAAAAGGAAATAGTTTTAACCTCTTGCTTACTGGGCCCTTAAATCCCCCTCCTGCCCAGACCAATTTTCGGCTTTCATCGCTGTCGCATTTTGAATGACAATTGCGCGGTCGTGCGACGTTGTACCCAAACAAAATTTATATCCTTTTTTTCCCACAAATAGAGCTTTCTTTTGGGGGTATTTGATCACCTCTGTGGTTTTTATTTTTTGTGCTATAAACAAACAAAGAGCGACGATTTTGAAAAAAAGAACAATATTTTTTACTTTTTGCTCTAATAAATATCCAAAAATAAAATATAAAAAAAAAAATTGTTCATTGGGTTTGGCCGATATATAATCTTCTACATATTTTTGGTACAAAAAAATCGCAATCGGCGTTTATTGATTGTTTGCGCAAAAGTTATGGCGTCTACAAACTATGGGAATTGATTTATGGCGTTTTTATTATTATTTTTTTTTACTGGTAATGGCAGCAATCTGCGATTTTTATCAGGACTGCGATATTGGGGCGGACATGTCGGACATTTTTGGGACCAATTACATTTATACAGCGATCAGAAATTTAATTTCAATATTTCTTTATTGAATTTTTTCACAATAAAAGCAATAACAGAGACAGTAACTTGCAGTGAAGGGTATACATTCTAGAGCAGTTTACATATAGAACAATAATAGTGACCAGTTGAGAGGTAATTGTCTGGGTTAGGGTGGGGTAGCCCACCTTCAATTGAGTACCTAATTAAGTACCTGGAGAGAGTGGTGTAGTCCCATGTTCTCATTGTGTGTGTATGTTGCCTCCCCCTTCCCAGCACCCCAATGGGGACATGCTGTGCCTTAAGGGGAGGGGGTGGCAGGCGTTCTGTAAGGGGACTCGAGGTAAACTTACATTCATATGTACTCATGTCACTAGAATGTCAAATTTAAACTTGGTGAGGGCAGGAAAGGGGGTGCAGGGGGGATGGGGAAAGAGGGAGGTGGGGGAGGATCTGATGCGCTAGTTCGTATTAGTGGTGTTTAGGGTAGAGTTTATGGTTAATCCAAGTGTCCCAACTCGCCAGAAATTTGGGGGAGGAAGAGTTGGCAGATGCCAAAGTTCTTTCCATGTCACATTGGAAGTTTAGTAAGGCAATTGTGTCAGCATATGATGGTATTACAGTAGATTTCCAGAGTTTTGTGATATTTGTTTTAGCGGCTAGCAGTAGGTGTACTATTGTGGTACGTACCTTGGGGGGTAGGTAAGATATATTCAAGTGAAGCAGAGCAAGTGCTGGGTTTGGTTCTACGTGTTGTTTACATAGTTCTGAAATCAAGGAGAATATTTTGTTCCAGAAGGATCTTAGAGACTTGCAGGACCATAGGATATGGTATAAGGTTCCTATCTCACCACAAGTACCATAAATGAAGCGTGTTTTGGTAGTTTTCCCAGTGGTTAATGCATTTTGTGGCTGTGTATGTGCTTTGGAACGCTTTGTTCCATTCGTCGTCTGTAAAGGAGTTTCCTAGGATGTTTTCCCATTTGTGCATAGTGGAAGTTTTCAGTGGAGAGGATTGAGCATGGAGGAATTTGTAGAACATTGATATGCCTTTCACAGTGGTGTTGGCGTTGTTAAAATAATTGAATATTGATAGAGGTAATTCTAGTGAGAGGGGAATTTTGTGGGATTAGAGGTATTTTCTAATTCTGATGTAGTCAAATCTAATGTGATCGGGTATGTTATATTTGTTTTGAAGAGTTACGAAAGAACAGATTTTGGAGTCTTCATATAGATGTTTTAAAAGATTGATGCCTCTATCTCGCCATGTTGTTAGGTTGAGGTGAGAGATGGCATGGATCAGGACAGATAATGGAGTGTCAAGTTTTTGGCTTGGTTCTTTCATAGGATTATGTGTGTTTAGTTCATTCCATGTCTTAATTGAGATTAGTACGGAGGGGGAAGTGGAATTGGAGGTGGAGTGTAGAGTGCCTACTTTGGAAGCAATGAGCATTGTTTGTAAGTCTGCGTGAGTAATGAATGATGCTTCCAGGTTTGTCCAGATTTTGTGTCTAGGGGGGTTCCACCAGTGTTTTATTTGATCTAGTATGCATGCCTTGTAATAGGCGAGCACATTAGGCGCCCCTAGTCCGCCTATATTCTTGGCTCTTTGTATTGTGTTGAATGAGCATCTGGGGGGTTTCCGTTTCCAGATGTATTGGTTAAAGTGTTTTTGTATGGAGGATAAGAATGATTTAGGGATGGGTATTATCAAGGTTCTGAATAGATATAAAAGTTTGGGAAGTATCAGCATCTTTAGTGTAGCTATTCTTCCGGCTGTGTTAAGTCCATGTGTTCTAAGTTGTTGGAGTAGTTGTGGGTATTTATTGAGGAGGGGTTTGAAATTGTGCTTATATAGTTGGTTGGGGTGGGCTGTTAGGTGGGTACCTAAGAAGGAGATGGACTCTTTGGCCCATTGAAATGGCAATTCTTTTTGTAGGGATGTTTGGGTCGTAGTTGGTATGTTTATGCCTAGGATTGAAGATTTAGTGGCGTTGAGTTTATAGTATGATACTGTGCCGAATTCGTTCAGGAGGTTTTGTGTTTCTGTTAAGGAGGTTTTGGGTTGTGATAGCATGAGCATAACATCATCAGCAAATAAGCTGATTCTATGCTCTCTATTGTGTATTTTGATGCCTTTTAATTTTGGGTGGGATCGGATTCTGTCTGCAAGAGGTTCCATAAGTAAGGGGAAAATGATAGGTGAGAGTGGGCAGCCCTGTCTTGTTCCATTTTTTATCTGGATCAGGGTGGAGTAGAGTCCGGATGTAAGCACTGTGGCTGAGGGGTGAGAGTATAGGGCTAGTATGGCTGTTTGTATAGAGCCTGTGATGCCAAACGTGTTGAGGACTGCTTTGAGGTAACCCCAGTGTACTCTATCAAATGCCTTCTCTGCGTCTAGGGACAGAAGCAGAGAAGGCATTTGTGTCTGGTTAACGGTATGTAGCACATTTATTAGACGCCTGGTGGCATCAGGGGCTTGTCTATTGGGAACAAACCCTACTTGGTCTGGGTGAATTAAGTGTGGTAATACTGTTTGTAGTCTTAATGCTAATAATTTGGCGTAAATTTTTACGTCGACATTAAGTAGAGATATTGGTCTATAACTTGATGTAGCTGTGGGGTCTTTGTCAGGTTTATGCAAGGTCACAATAACAGCATTTAACATTTCGCCTGGAAAGGTCCCAGATGTAAAGGCCAGATCGAAGACGTTACATAGGTGTGGGGCTAGTTCATCTGCTAGGTGTTTAAAATATTCGTTGGTGAATCCATCATCCCCCAGAGACTTATTGTTCGGGAGTGTGCGTATCACCTCAAGTATTTCTTGAGTGGTGAAGGGGCCTGAAATGTTTTGTAGTTGGCTTTTGTCTAGTTTAGGGAGATTTGTTTTGCTCAAGAATTGATCAATCAATTCCTGAGTGGGTTGGGGGGTTTGGACGTCCTTACTAAGGCCATAGAGATTTTGGTAATAGGCTGCAAAGGCATTGGCTATATCCTTGGGGTTGGTTACTAGTGTACCTGAGTTGGGGTGTTTTAATTGGGTTATTTTTTGTGTTGCTTGTCTGAGTTTAACCTGTTTAGCCAGCCAGGATCCGGTCTTATTGGAAAGGCCATAGAATTTAGCTTTCATATGTCTTAGATTGCGTTCAAATTTATGAAGAAGTAGGGATCTGAGGTGTTGCCTCAGTTCTGTTAATTCATGTGTTAGCTGCGGGGTGGGATGTTTCTTATTTTCTGATTCTTTTATAGTAATGGAGTTGAGAGCGTCTTCGATCTGCCTTGACCTCTGTTTTTTAATTTTAGAGGCTATCTTAATTAATATACCTCTCATGTATGACTTATATGCATTCCACAATACAAATCTGTTCACATTAGGCTGATCATTAAAGTCGAAGAAGTTTCTGTGTTCCTGAATGATCGCTTGGCACTCTCCCCGATTTTCTAATAGAGAGGAGTTTAATTTCCATTTTGGAGGAGGCCTCATGTGAGGGTGGTCCGCCATTTCTAAGATAATAGGGGCATGGTCAGACCATGATATCGTGCCAATCGATGATTCAGTCACAGATTGTAGAGGTCCTTTTTGCAGGAAAAAATAGTCAATGCGTGAGTATGATGCGTGGGCCGAGGAGAGATGGGTGAAATCTTTTTCTGCTCCATGGAAACATCTCCATACATCATAAAGGTCATGTTTTTGTAGTAGGGCTGCAATTGCCCGAATATTTTTCCTAGACGAAGCAGTGGAGTCCAGAGTTGGTGATAGTGACACGTTAAAGTCTCCTCCAAGTATAAGGGTGCCTTGAGCCTTAGTTAGGACTTCTGATAATAGGGGTTTGAGGAATTGCTTAGTCTTGACATTAGGGGCATAGATGTTAACCAGGGTATAGGTGGAATGGTTTATTACGCAACTTAGTAGCAAATAACGGCCTAGGGTGTCTTGTGTTGTCTGTATAAGACTGAAGTTCAAAGAGTCTTTAACGGCTATTAAGACCCCACATTTTTTCTTCGGACCATTGGCTAAGAAGACGTGAGGGAAACGTGGAAGTTTAAACTGGGGGCATTTGTTGGCAGCAAAATGAGATTCCTGGGCGAATATGATGTCCGCTTTGGCTTTAACTGCCTCTTTTAGCAGTGCAGTGCGTTTAAATGGGCTATTCAGTCCTTTTGCGTTAACAGAGATAATTCTCAGAGGCATAAAGAGTGGAGTGATCGCTTATGTATAGGGAGTTGGGCGTGAGATAGGTGCATCTTGAAGTACAGTACGTGAGACATCTGTGGGTAGGGAACAGTCCATTTACCGGTGCTGATAAGTTCCTGGTGAGGGTGGCGCGGATTCCTGAGTGCTTGTCTGTCACTGGAGTGTTCTGTTGAGCAGTTCTCGGTCGTTTTGCAGTTGGATCCTGTAGGGATAGAGAACATAGGGAAGGGGTAGAACAAACATATAGAACAGTACTAAGAAAACCATAGTGGAACCTAGGGCTGATGTGCAGCAACTGTGCTGCTGGTAGAAACTGGGGGTGCAGAAAAGCCAGCAAGCCTGCTGGTGAGATTGGTGGTGGGTCATAACTCGACTGGAGCTGTTATCCCACATTGCTGGTATGTGGTAGGAGAGCCTTGTTGAAGTCAAGGGCAGGGGTTCCAGCTTCAGGTGACATTACCGGGTTGCTCGGGACCACTCATTTTGCAGTCTTTCCGGTGAGATTGTTGTTTGTGTTTGCATGTCCGCCGGGATTAGTTGCCATTCTTTGAACAGTGATATGCCTTTTTCAACGCTGTATATAGGATGGGTTTTGCCATTCCAGGTAACTAGGAGTTTGGTGGGAAATCCCCATCGGTATGTTATGCTGTTGTTGCGAAATATTTTGGTGAGGGTAACTAGTTTCTTTCTATTTAGAGCTGTCTGCTGCGAAATATCTGTGAAGAGGGATATATTCATGAACTCGTCAGGTACCACCGGTGACCTTTTTGCCGCAGCCATTACTCTCTCTTTTGCGTGGTAATAGTGGATACGAGCCAGGGTGTCCCTGGGAGCTGTGTCTGGCAGGAATTTAGGTTTGGGTAGGCGATGTGCTCTGTCTATGCAGAGTTCTATGTCGCTTAACGTCGGGACCAGTTCTTTCATCAGTCATTGTATAAAGTTGGTCAGTTCGTTCAGGGGTACCGACTCTGGTATCCCCCTGAATTTTATGTTGTTGCGTCTTCCGCGGTCCTCTAAGTCGGCGAGTTTTGTTTGCAGGCGTTGCAGTTCAGCTTCTTGTTCAGAGTAAGCGTCTATCAGGTCGTTATGGGCCGTAAATAAGTCTGCCATTTTATTTTCTAGGTGCAGTATTCTATCTTCATGATTTTGCACTGCGTCCTGTAGAGGGTTAAACATATTTGAGAAGTCTCTGAAAAGAGTACTCCTTAAAGATAGGAGCATGCTTTTCATTGTGTTCTCTGATATGGTCTGTTCTGTGGCTGGAAATAGGTCTATGGTGGGGCCTTGCAGCGGAGGTTGTATTATGGCCTGTGGCAGCGTGCTGTGCGGGGACATCTCCAGGCTCTCTCCCTCCCTTCTCTGCTTCGATTTAGCAGGGCTGCGAGTGGTAGGGGTGGAGGGGGGAGAGGTCTCATCACTGATGTCTGATGGGTGCGGAGTAGCCGCATGTGAGAGCCCTGGGTGGACGGCTGACAAAGCTTCGTTCCCGAGGCCAGCACCATCTTGCTTCTCCCTCCGCAGCGCGGCCGGGAAGAAATCGGTCAGCCGCTGCGGGATTTTAGAGTCTTTCCTTCTTTTGCTCATGTCTGCAGTATGAGCTGGTGTTCCCCCACTTACTTAGTCGCTGTGCGGCTCTCCTTTGCTGTGTTCAGCGTCGCTTTGGGTGTGTGGGATGCAGGAGCTCCTCTTCACGCGGCCATCTTCTCCGCCGGCCGGACACGCCCACTTCAGAAATTTAAATGTCCACTGATTACTGTATAAATGTCATTGGCAGTGAAGGGGTTAACCTGCAGGGGGCAGTGAAGGGGTTAACTGTGTTCCCTGGGTGTGTTCTAACTGTGGGGGGGATGGGTTGGCAGGGACATAACAGATCTAAGTGATCCCAGTGACAAGGATCAGTAGATCTGTCATGTCCCCCTCTCACAGAACGGAGAACCGCCGTGTTTACATTGGTGGTTCCCCGTTCTGCAGCTCTGACAGGCCATCGCGGGTCAGGAGCGGACATCAGATATCTTATTCTCACTAGTTGCAATGTAAGATGAAACAGCCAAACAAAAACAAACAACAAAATAAATCCTAGGCCACTTGGCCACTGACTACGCAATAGGTATCCCTGTCTGTCAGCTGGGTACAGCCTACCGCTGTACCTAGCTCCTACCTCTCACTGAAGACAGTCAGCCACACAGGCTTCTTACCAGACAAGCTGTTACACTCCCCAGTCTGTTAACATGACACAGAACCTGGTTCCAGGGTGGAGTACTCACCTATCCTTTCTGGGAGTTTATGTAGGAGTCTTAATGAGCCAGCTCAACCCAGCTGTACTCATTACCTCTACCCCTGCAAGACTCAGCACTCCCCCTAGTGGTATAAGACTGTATACACTTTGAATCTTGGACAGATGTACCTGCCATCCTGCACGCAACCAGGCATCTTTACCTGCCTGCTGTCACATACCCCCCCTCTTGTTTCAAACTGGGGTTTGGGACACACACAGCCAGGTATGCAGGTACCCAAGATAGAGCATCCACATTCCCCATTTGAACCCCAGAGCGATGCTTCACAGTGAAGTTGTATTCTTGCAGGGCCAGAAACCAACGATTTACCCTTCTATTGGTCTCCTTGTTTTGAGCCATCCACTTTAAGGGTGCATGATCTGTAATCAGGTCAAAGTGTCTACCCAGCAAATAGTATCGCAGGGAGTCTAGAGCCCATTTCACCGCTAGACACTCTTTTTCGGTTGTGGCATAGTTTGCCTCATGGGGTTTCAGTTTCCTGCTAAGATAAATGACTGGGTGCACTTCTCCCTTCCAGACCTGGGACAACACTGCTCCTAAGCCTACATCTGACGCATCAGTCTGTACCACAAAGTCCTTAGCGAAGTCAGGTGAGTACAGCACTGGTTGGCTACACAAGGCTTTTTTTAAAGCCTGGAAGGCTGCTTCAGCCTCTGGAGTCCATTTCACCATGGTAGACTCTTTCCCTTTTGTCAGGTTGGTTAGGGGCACAGCCTGCGAAGCAAAGTAAGGGATGAATTGCCGATAGTATCCAGCAATTCCGAGGAATGCTCGAACCTGCTTCTTGCTGTTGGGGCGTGGCCAACTATTTATGGCTTCCACTTTATTGACTTTTTGATTACTCCCCTCCCAATAGTGTACCCCAAATATTTGGCCTCTTCCTGTCCAATGGTACACTTCTTGGGATTAGCCGTGAACCCAGCTTCCCTTATGGAGTCCAGTACGGCTTGCACTTTTGGCAGATGTGAGGCCCAATCCGTACTGTGGATAATCACATCGTCCAAGTAGGCTGCAGCATACTTCTGATGGGGCCTCAGAATTTTGTCCATTTTCCGCTGGAATGTGGCTGGTGCATTTTGTAACCCAAACAGCATTCTTCTGTATTGGAATTCCCCTTCTGGTGTTACAAATGCTGTTTTCTCCTTCGCTGACTCAGCTAGGGGAATTTGCCAATACCCCTTGGTAAGATCATGGGTCGTCATATATCGGGCTGTTCCCAGCTGGTCGATCAATTCATCTATGCGTGGCATGGGGTAGGTGTCAAATTTTTTAACTTTATTCAACTGCCGGAAATCGTTACAAAATTGCTAGCTCCCATCGGGTTTGGACAATAAAACGATCGGGCTGGACCAGTCACTCTGGGACTCTTCTATCACACCTAATTCAAGCATTCGTTGAACTTCCCCTCGTATTGCCTCCTATCGGGCCTCTGGTATTCTATACGGCTTCAGCTTTACCCTTTCACCTGGCGGGGTGATAATGTCATGCACTACCCCAGATGTTTGTCCTAGAGAGCTAAGACCTCTCTGTTGCAGAGCACAAACTCTTTCACCTCCTGTTTTTGGGGTTTTGATAGGGTGACTGCTATTCCAACCTCAGGAATTAAGCCATCAGACTGAGTCAGTAATACCAAGGTTTCTGCGACTAGGGATTCCCTATCAACCTACAACAGATTAATGTGGTATATCTGTTCTGGCTTTCGCCATCCTTGTTGTCTGACCCTGTAGTTCACCTCACTCACTTGTTCAATTATCTCATAAGGGTCCTGCCATTTGGCCAGGAATTTGCTTTCGACCATAGGGATTAGTACCAACACCCTTTCCCCCGGAGAAAAAGTACTGGTCTTGGCCTTGCGGTTATACACCCTTTGCTGTGCTAACTGCGCTTGGGCCAAGTGTTCCTTGACGATTGGCATTACTTGTGCAATTCTATCTTGCATTAGAGCAACATGCTCAATCACACTCCGGTGGGGAGAACTCTCACTTTCCCAAGTTTCCTTGGCGATATCCAACAGCCCTCTTGGGTGTCTCCCATAGAGTAATTCGAAGGGTGAGAACCCAGTAGAGGATTGTGGTACTTCCCGAATAGCAAACATCAAGTAGGGTATTAAACAGTCCCAATCCTTTCCATCACGCTCCACCACCTTTTTTAACATTTGTTTTAGGGTTTTGTTGAACCTTTTAACCAACCCATCTGTTTGAGGGTGATACATGGATGTACTTAATTGTGTCACTTTGAACAACTTGCATAACTCGTTCATTACCCTGGACATAAATGGGGTACCCTGGTCTGTAAGCAATTCCTTACAAATACCCACACGGCTAAAGACCAGAAAAAGCTCTTTGGCTATCGTCTTGGCGGAGGTTTTTCTAAGAGGGATCGCTTCGGGATAGCGGGTGGCATAGTCCATTATGACCAAAATGTACTGATGCCCCCTAGCGGACTTCAGTATCGGGCCTACCAATTCCATTGCGATCCTCTCAAAGGGAACCTCAATGATGGGGAGAGGTACCAGTGGGTTACGGAAATGCGACAAGGGTGCCGACTTCTGACACCCAGGGCAGAAGGAACAATCATTTTCTATTTCCTTCATGACCCCAGGCCAATGGAACCTTTGCAACACTGTCTCTTGGGTTTTCTCCGCCCCCAAATGACCTCCCAAAATGTGCCCATGGGCTAATTCCAATACCAACTTTCTATAGGGTTTGGGTACCACAAGTTGCTCAATGGTTTCATCCGCCTTTTGGGCAACCCGATACAACAGATCCCTTTCCACCATAAAGTATGGGTAACTGCAGGACTGATCGGGGTTCACGAATTCCCCATCTATCTTTACCATATTTTCCCGTGCTTTTATCAGGTTGGGGTCTTTTACCTGTTCTGTGGCAAAATTTTCCCTGTGAACCTCTAAATCAGAGAACTCTACAGACGGCATGTTTTTGTCTGAGGATGTTGGTTCCTCCCCAGGTTCCCGAGTCTCTCCTGCCAACACAGACAAGGGAAAATCTGGAGAGGTCTCACCATTCTCAGAGGACACCTGGGATTCCTCTTCTTGGCCTCTAGGGGCCTCTGTGGGGGGTTCAGGACCATCCCAGAGTTCCCAGAATTTTGGAAAATCCCTCCCCACAATCGCATCATGGGGATAAGTGAGGCACCAACCCCACCTGATGAGTTATGTTACCTTTGGGGGTCTCAAAAACCACTTTAGCCACTGGATACTCTCTGGTGTCCCCATGTACACAAATAACAGCCACCTTGTTATTCCCAGAGACCTCTGTGGTAACTAATTCAGCTTTGATCAATGTTACCAGACTACCTGAATCTAGCAACACAACAACATTTTTACCATTAATACACATTTTGCATAAATGTTTTTCAGTTCCCATAGTGGCAGTGCATGCAAATGTCGCAAACAGCGACTGACATCTGTCTCTTAGATAGTCACATTCCATAGGCTCATCCACAACTGGGTAATTGGCTGCAATATGTTCCTCTTTCCGGTACCTATAACAAATACACTTTTTCGCTGCTTCCTGCGACTTTGACTGCGGTCGCCATACATTATGCAAACTTCCCACCCTCTCACTCTCTCCACCCTTACCCCTTGAAGTCATCTTACCCGCCGCTGGGTATGGTCTGGTCTTAGCGTGGAAAGTCCGTGAGTCCCTGGGAGAGGTGGTCAGGTTCTCTGTAGCAAGGTACCTCTCTACCAGATCCCCAAGCTTGTCGGCCGTATCCGGGTTTCCATGATTTACCCACTTTTGGATAGCAGTAGGTCAAGACCTCAGGAACCGATCCATTACCACACTTTCCACAATCTTTGGTGCTGTCAGAGTTTCAGGTTGCAGTCACTTCCTGCCCAGGTGAATGAGATCATACATTTGTGACCTGGGGGGGCTTTTCAAGTTGGAAAGTCCAGTTATGCACACGCTGAGCCCGGACAGCCAGGATGATACCCAGCCCTGCCAATATTTCTGTTTTTGGCACAACATAGTCTTTTGCTTGGTCCGGCTCTAGGTCATAATATGCTTTCTGCGATTCACCAGCCAATAGAGGAGCCACCAATCCAGCCCACGGCTCCTTAGGCCACTTTTCTCTTTCTGCAGTCCTTTCGAATGTGGTCAGAAACACTTCAGGATCATCCTCTCCAGTCATTTTTGGCAATAAACGGCTCACACAAAATGATGATGCATTACTGGAACCACTGTTGTGTTATGGCATCCATTTGCTGTTGAAGTCTCTGCTCTTGCTTCTGCAACAGCTCAATTAAACGGGCCTCAGATTGTTGCTGTGCTCGTTGCTGATTAGCGTTTGCTTGTTGTAGACTAGCATTCATTTGCTGTATGTTAGCATTCACTATAGCAAGCTGTCTAAGTATCTCTTCCATGCTGGCCTTTGACTTCCCCTGGCTTCCTCCACCACTGTAAGGGGGTTATCTCGGCAGCGGGTGTGTTTGACCCCCGGAAGGGTTCATTACACAATTTAGGCACAGCGAGACAGCAGTTTCAGATGAAAACAAAAAGGTAGTTTATTCTCACTAGTTGCAATGTAAAAAGAAACAGCCAAACCAAAACAAACAACAAAATAAATCCTAGGCCACTTGGCCACTGACTACACAATAGGTTTCCCTGTCTGTCAGCTGGGTACAGCCTACCGCTGTACCTAGCTCCTACCTCTCACTGAAGACAGTCAACCACACAGGCTTCTCACCAGACAAGCTGTTACACTCCCCAGTCTGTTGACATGACACAGAACCTGGTTCCAGGGTGGAGCACTCACTTATCCTTGCTGGGAGTTTATGTAGAAGTCTTAATGAGCCAGCTCAACCCAGCTGGACTCATTACCTCTACCCCTGCAAGACTAAGCACTCCCCCTAGTGGTATAAGTCTGCATACACTTTGAATCTTGGGCAGATGTACCTGCCATCCTGCACGCAACCAGGCGTCTTTACCTGCCTGCTGTCACAGTAGATATAGAAATCATTATAAATACCTTTTGTATCCCTTTTTTATGTGATCACATTGTTCCCTCTGTTTTCAGCTGCATAAGAGCTGGGGGGAGGAGAAGCAATGCTACACTGATCTTCCCAGTAACAGACTGTGCGGGTGGGGGGGAGCATGTCAGGATAAGTCTGATTATTGGAGGAGAGCAGGCTGAGTTTCCAGCACAGCTAGATAACTGACCACCTTGTGTTCTCCTGCTTAGTGTGCTCAGTTATTAATAGGAAAGCAGAGGGACTGGCAGGAACACAGGGATTACACACAAAGAAAGCAATACAAAGAGAACAGGGGCTTTCTCATACAAGTACATAGTAGAGCAGGCACGTGTCAGGAATATGAAATATTAGGGTAACAAACACTTTAAATGAACTTTCTTAGGTCATCAGTTATACATGCACCTGAGGAATGGGTGGAGGAGGCTTGACACTGTTGTGCTAATGTCCATGCAAAGAATAAGAATATGCAAAAGAATGTATATTGAAAAGAAAAGAAACTTCAAACATTGAGCAAGAATCATTTTGGAGTGTGGTAACTTTCTTTGATTAACTATATTTGGGCAGTGTGAAGCCTGTTGGTTACCTCCTGGTGCACCCCTTGCACAGGAAATGTGCCCCTCATCACTTTTATTATACACATATTTAGGCAGGGCGGTACCCTGCCAGGGTCCAGGTCTAGGAAATAGCCAGTTCACTAATTGTTCAGCTGTGTTCTGGGCTTTTAGTAATGACCAGACCAAGGTTCTGGGCTCACACTTGGAGACAGCCCCACCCGGCAAACAGGAGGTGGGAGCCAGTGTAGCATGAGACTACTTGCTGTCAGCACAGAATTTCTGAGCATATGGGCTTTGGTAGACAGACCAAGGCCTAAAGCACAAGGCCTAAGCAGGAGAGCTGCACTTTTTAGCCAAGAGAGCTGGATGTTGTGTATTAGCCAGGAGGGCTGAGTATGGTTTATCTCTGAACCATGGCTGAAACACTGAATACCCCTGCGAGGGAAGCTACTGTGTTTATTCTGAACCTTTCCGTTCCTTTTAATAAAAGTGGGCTGCCATGCCCTTAAAAACACAGTCTGGAGTGGCACGTTTCTGAAAATCGCATGCATCAATTTAATCTAATCACCCTGCATATTTACAATAATTTTATACTGTATACGATGTGATGGAATTCCTTTGAAGTTTTTGTATGTCTTTATTTTAATAAATGTTTTGTGCAGCAATCCTCTGAACTTTTTTTCTATATATATATTTCTATTGGGCGGCACAGTGGTGTAGTGGATAGCACTTTCGCCTGGCAACAAAAGGGTCGCCGGTTCAAATCCCAACCACGACACTACCTGCCTGGAGTTTGCATGTTCTCCCTGTGCCTGCGTGGGTTTCCTCCGGGTACTCCAGAGACATGCTGGTAGGTTAATTAGATCCTGTCTAAATTGGCCCTAGTATATGTATGAATGTGAGTTAGGGACCTTAGATTGTAAGCTCCTTGAGGGTAGGGACTGATGTGAATGTGCAATATATATATATATAAAGCGCTGCGTAAAATTGGCGGCGCTATATAAGTACCTGAAATAAATAAAAATAAAATAAATAAATATATGACCGTTGGATGGTCAGATTGCACTCTACTTTCATCTGACCAATGTGTTGTTCACCACCTGTTCCTTGCTATATATATAGAGGAACTTTTTGAAATGACATTAACATGTTAATGATTATGTTAGATTTAAGTGATTGGGTTTACTACTACTTTGGGTAAAGTGCCTCCTTCAATCAACAAATGGTATTGTTACAGCTTGGGAAGACATGAGAGAGCAATATAACAAATTCTGCAATAAATGAGCTGAAGCCATCCGTATAATCACTTCTAAGAGCATTTAGACACATCTGTATGACACGTGAGAAGAAAAGTGTCTGATGTGTGAAGTCTGCATTTGCTGCAATTTTCTTATTGTATTTGCCTCTGGTTTATATTCAGTAAGGGGATATACTGTATTTTAGAGAAGTTGCCCGTCTGGCCATTTTGAGCAGATATGTAGTAGTCTTATGTCTATGGTGGCCAAGAGGTGTACAAGAGATCATAAATTGGTCAGATTAGGCATTCCACCCTAAATTTCCCCTTCATTGACCTAAATTTCAAGTTTATGAAGAATTTTACTATGCTCAAGAGTTAGGACACTCTGCGGTTGTATGCTGCCTGCATTTATGGCTGCTCTCTAATGTTCTTGGAATGGCATAGTTTTTGAAATCCTGACTAATCCTGATCAAAAAGGTAACAAAAAGTACACCTAGATTCTGCAGGTTTCAATGCATGACAGCAGTGTCACGTGTCTCTGGAGAGTTCCAGTGGTGTGATCTCTAAGCTTGATTTCCCAGGCATAAATCTCTACTTAAATTATTTTTGCAATACAAAGAATTCAGTAAGATTAGTTTGACCACCTGAAGCTGGGCAGGGAAACCGAAAGAGCAAAATGTTCTTGTTAAGAGCCTAAAATTTTACTCTCGTCTTTTATTGTTGTTTTCATGACAACAGCATTAAAATCCAAGCAATTGCCGTACATTACTGATTATACACATTAAAATTGTTATTTTTCATGTTGCATAATTAACATGTAATGGAAGGCATGGTGTGGAATGTGACAGTTTCACACTTTGAGAACAGATACATATTACATTCACGCTAAAAATATCTTCAATTCACATTACAGATGCATGATGGCAGCTTTTGCTTCTTCATTAACTTGTATGTTAATGTTGTATTAGAATCTGACAGGTATGCCGAGAAAAATATAATTAAAAGAAAGTCTCAAAAATCAGAAGTGAAATTAGATTAGATTAGCTTTTATTACATTTTAAAATTAAAGTGTTGGTTTCCTTTCTCTCTTATAATTTAAAGCCAGCTATTCCATTTCAGCCTTATCTAAAGGAGAACACCAACTTTTATCTTATTCTTGTAATTCCTCTCCTACACTTTTCACAATTACTTGAAGCTGAAGTCCGAGGAGATATAAAAGATACAAATAAATGTGTGTGTCTTTGTATTAATACACCATTAAATATATTTTTTTTAAAGCAAACAGTATAAATACCTGCATTTGAAATTATATCAGCTTCAGACAATTCTTGGTACAACAGAACTCAGACTAAGAGAGGGAGGGCCAGTCAGGTTTTCTGAATGCAGCATACTCATAGAAAAAGAGACAAAAGTGAGCAAAGACATACAGTATCTCACAAAAGTGAGTACACCCCTCACATTTTTGTAAATATTTCATTATATCTTTTCATGTGACAACACTGAAGAAATGACACTTTGCTACAATGTAAAGTAGCGAGTGTACAGCTTGTATAACAGTGTAAATTTGCTGTCCCCTTAAAATAACTCAACACACAGCCATTAATGTCTAAACCGCTGGCAACAAAACTGAGTACACCCCTAAGTGAAAATGTCCAAATTGGGCCCAAAGTGTCAATATTTTGTGTGGCAACCAATATTTTCCAGCACTGCTTAACCACCTTGGGCATGGATTTCACCAGAGCTTCACAGGTTGCCACTGGAGTCCTCTTCCACTCCTCCATGAAGACATCGCGGAGCTGGTGGATGTTAGAGACCTTGCTCTCCTCCACCGTTCATTTGAGAATGCCCCACAGATGCTCAATAGGGTTTAGGTCTGGAGACATGCTTGGCCAGTCCATCACTTTTACCTTCAGCTTCTTTAGCAAGGCAGTGGTCGTCTTGGAGGTGTGTTTGGGGTCATTATCATTTTGGGATACTGCCCTGTGGCCCAGTCCCCAAAGGGAGGGGATCATGCTTTACTTCAGTATGTCACAGTACATGTTGGCATTCATGGTTCCCTCAATGAACTGTAGCTCCCCAGTGCCGGCAGCACTCATGCAGCCCCAGACCATGACACTCCCACCACCATGCTTGACTGTAGGCAATACACACTTGTCTTTGTACTCCTCACCTGGTTGCCGCCACACACGCTTGACACCATCTGAACCAAATAAGTTTATTTTGGTCTCATCAGACCACAGGACATGGTTCCAGTAATCCATGTCCTTAGTCTGCATGTCTTCAGCAAACTGTTTATGGGCTTTCTTGTGCATCATCTTTAGAAGAGGCTTCCTTCTGGGATGACCAATTTGATGCAGTGTGCGGCGTATGGTCTGAGCACTGACAGGCTGACCCCCACCCATTCAACCTCTGCTGGCAGCACTCATACGTCTATTTCCCAAAGACAACCTCCGGATATGACGCTGAGCACATGCATTAAACTTCTTTGGTTGACCATGGCGAGGCCTGTTCTGAGTGGAACCTGTCCTGTTAAACCGCTGTATCATCTTGGCCATCGTGCTACAGCTCAGTTTCAGGGTCTTGGCAATCTTCTTATAGCCTAGGCCATCTTTATGTAGAGAAACACATTTTTTTTTTCAGATCCTTAGAGAGTTCTTTGCTATGAGGTGCAATGTTGAACTTCCAGTGACCAGTATGAAAGAGTGATAGCGATAACACCACATTTAACACACCTGCTCCCCATCCACAGAAGAGACCTTGTAACACTAACGAGTCACGTGACACCGGGGAGGGAAAATGGCTAATTGGGCCCAATTTGGACATTTTCACTTAGGGGTGTACACACTTTTGTTGCCAGCGGTTTAGACATTAATGGCTGTGTGTTGAGTTTGAGGGGACAGCAAATTTACACTGTTATACAAGCTGTACACTCACTACTTTACATTGTAGCAAAGTGTCATTTCTTCAGTGTTGTCACATGAAAAGATATAATGAAATATTTACAAAAATGTGAGGGGTGTAAAAAAATGCACAACTGATATGCATTTCTAGTCCAATGAGGCTGAATGGTATGTAGCAAAAAGTATATAACAGAAGCTGGGATTATTTACCAAAATTAAAAAATATAAAAGAACAGAGAGAACTGGGTACTCACTACAAAATAGTACATACCTCAAGTTCCTCATTGAGGCCTACTAGTGACAGAGTATTGAGATGATAAATAAAAAAGGTTTCTTTGTGGCAGAGGGTATGAAACCTCTTTGCCACAGAGTCACAGGGGAGAATTTGTTCTAGAACCCAAATCTGAAGGCCATTGGTGGAGCAATCATGAGGTGGGAATCACTATGATCTGTGCTGCCTTCCTCAATGAGTCTCCTGTGTTCACCAAAACATACCGGGATTGTACAAATCGTCCTGCCAACATAGAGGAGATTGAACTGATCAAAGACGTTTTTTCCTTTGTTATCAGTAACACTCTTTTTGCGGTGATCGACAAATTTACACTTTTTATTTACACAATTTATTTCTTGCGTTTTAGTTTTTTACATTGAAACATCCCTACTATATTGAAGAAGGTTGCCAAAGGATGCGAGGAGGGCTTATTGCTGGATGGTAATTTGATAGGGGTAATTTTGTTTTTCACATTGGGGGCCCTTTTATAGACAAATTTAGGTCCCAACTTAGGGGCCCCAACTTGGGGTCCTTCAAAAGGATCCCCCCAGTGTCTTGCAATGACCTTCTTCATTTGTTCGAAATGGGAGTAAAACTGTGTTATTTATGTAATAGTCTAATATTGATATTTAAATCTATTCCAAGCATTAAAGTGGTTGTAAAGGGTGAAGGTTTATTTACTTTCATGCATTCTATGCATGAAGGTAAAAAACCTTCAGTGTGCAGCTCCCCCTGAGGCTCTCCCGGGTCTCTCCCTCCTGATTGGCTGAGATGCCGCAGCGGAACCAATGGCTCCTGCTGCTGTCAATCACCGCCTGAGAGGCAGGATCAGGGGGTGGGCCTGAGCTGCGCTCTCTGTGTCTTATGGACACAGAGAGGCGGCTTGGGAGCAAGAACTGACAAGGTCATTCGGCAAGGGGAGGGGCCCGGAGCACCAGTGGGGGACCCGAACAAAGGAGGATTGGGGCTGCTCTGTGCAAAACCACTGCACAGAGCAGATGAGTATGACATGTTTGTTTTTGTTTTGTTTTTATAGAATCGCCTTTACAATCACTTAAACTGCTTCCCAGTCAGACTTTGTTTCCTAGAAATTTCTTAAGATGACCCTTGCCTGCAGACCAATGTTTCCCTCTCAAAGCTCACAAACATAAATCCTCAGCTATCCCAGGGAGGCAGTGGGGTTGATTTACTAATAGACTGTGCACTTTGAAACTGCAGTTACATTCTGCAAGTGCATTTGCTCTAGAACACAGTGAATGAGGTAAAGCTTCACTTTTCAAAGAATATCCAAACACATTCAAGGAAAATTTTTAAAAAAACAGCCTTTTTGCTTGCACATGATTGGATAATGGAAGTCAACAGAGCTTCCCCTCATTTACTAAGCTCTGGAGCAAATGCACTTGAAAAATGCATAGTCTGCTTACCTTTAGTAAATCAACCCCATTGAGTCCCTTCTCTCCTCATGGACCTTTTTTTATGTGGAGGGAGGAATCAGTTGACCAATTGCTGCTGATTACAGATTGAGGTTCAATCAGCGGCTTGTTACCACATGATCAGCTGTGTCCAATTACAGCTGATCATGGATGTAAATATAAACCAGGTATCAGCACTCCTTTCCTCATGCTGGCAGCATGAGGAAGGAAGAAGAGAGCCAATAACAAGCTTCTCTAAAAGGGACACATACACTAATAATCAAGACACTGATTATCAGTGTCCGGATTATCAGTGCAGTCCCAACAGTGCCCACCAGCTCTGTCAAGAAGTGCCCACCAGTGCTGCCAATCAGTGCCCATCAGTGCCTCCTCATCAGTGTTGCCCATCAGTGCCTCCTCATCAGTGTTGCCCATCAGAGCCACCTACCAGTGCCCATCAGTGCCGCCTATCAGTGCCCATCAGTGCCGCCTATCAGTTCCCATCAATGCCGCCTATCAGTGCCGCCTATCATTGCCTATCAGTTCCACCTATTTGTGCCTATCAGTACCACCTATCAGTACTCATCAGTGCTGTCCACCAGTGCCACCTCATCAGTATAACCTCATCAGCGCACATAAGTGAAGTAGAAAAATTAGCTTTTTGCTAAATTTTAAAGTAAACTATGAAAACGTTTTTTATCAAAATTTTCAGTAACTTTCGTTTTTGATTAGCAAAAACTAAAAAACCCAGTGGTGATTAAATACCACCAAAAAAGCTCTATTAGTGTGAAAAAAAATATAAAAATTGTGTTTGGGTACAGTGTTGCATGACAGAGTAATTGTCATTCAAAGTGCGACAGCGCCGAAAGCTGAAAATTGGCCTGGGCAGGATGGGGGTAAAAGTGCCCAGTAGGCAGGTGGTTAAATGCGTTAAACATGCTGCAGCACAATGGACTGAAAATCAGATCTTTGCCATTTTTGGCAACACAACATTTGGCGGTGTATTACCACAAGTTGTGGTGGGCTTTATCACAGGTGTATTCCCTTTTTGTGTTCTAAATAAATGGTACCGCGACATACTTATGTGTGTATAGTGCATTTCCACATGTTGCAATAACATGGCTATAACCGCAACCCTTAGGTGCCCTAAGGCCTGAATCACACCTATGCATTTTTAGTGCTTTTTGCAGATTTGCTCTATAGAACGTGTTCCATAGGAAACCATGTTAAATGGACTACAGTGCAAATCTGCAAAATGCAAAAAGCACTGAAATGCATAGGTATGAATCCAGCCTATGAAAAGAGTCAAATGTGCCATTTCTTTCAACATAAGAGTTTCTGTAGTTCTTCATTATAAAGCAATATCCCACCAAAAATTCAAGTAACTTAAAAATAAACCAGAGCCTAGGGAACAGATAATGTATAATTTAATCATATTACAGTTTTACTGTAAACTGCAGTTCACTCCAATGTACAAACATAAGAGGTTCACATATCAAACAGCATATCTGTATTAGCAAAAGATAATGCATCCATTTCTATTCCTTTTTATTTTTGCTTGGTTTAAATTCCTTCATCTGTTAGTGCTGAAAAAACCTTCAATATTTACTTTGCACAGTTCTTGGAACTTCTCAATCCTCTTTTCTGCTGCGCCTAATGGTGTCATTGCATAGAGACTGGAAGCTTTTCAAAGGCAGCCAAGAGAAACTACAGCCCAAGGATTAGAGAATGTACTTTAAGGATTTACACAATTTTATAAAAGACAAAATAATGGAATAGCAGAGAGTGTGTGAGAGGCGAAACTCACTGTAATGGTTTTCTTTCTAAGTAGAGGAATGGGAGTATATGGCACAAATGTCATTTACAGAGGAAATGAAACAACACTTCTGATATATAAAGTCATGATATAATATGCTGTATCAAATTATTTCTAACAAATTGATGCCAATAATACAATTTTATTTTACATTGCGGATCATCGATAGGAAAAATAAAGTGCTAAATTGCTGTAACTGTCTATCAGAAACTTTTTTTTTCTCTGAAGAACATCAAATAGTTCTGTTTTGATTTAGTGATATTCTTTCCTCATGCCAAAGGTGTAACTAAAAGCAACCGGACCCTTGTGCAACATAAAACAGGGGTTGCTCATATCTTATACTAAAAAAATATATATGACTATTCCATTCTGACTTTGAAAAGAGAAAACAAATGTCATGCAGCTCATCAATTTATAATCATAATAAAGGAGCATATTGAAGGAGGAGGGGATGCATATTACTTGTGCAGCCTAAGCAACTGTATAGGTGCCTAAAAAAGGTCCATCAGTTGATGGGGAAACTTATAGACACCAGAGTTCAAGGTAAGTGAACTCCAGGGGAAAGAAACAGAACAGGGAGTAATGTGGCTATGGCAGAAGGAACAGGAAACATTATGTATGCCATGTGTACTTCAGTGAAGGTACAAGATTGGTTAATTTTGAGGCTCCGTTCACATCTTGGCGTTCCAAATCGCGGCTATTCTACCCGCGATTTGAAATAGTGGCAAATTGCGGGGGTGCCTGTGCGATCCCCGTCACTTTCAATAGCACCGCAATTCGTCGGGTGACTTTTGCGGTAAAATCACGCAAACAGAACTTCAATCCTGAGCACTTTCATCCCCTTCTTGCCCAGGTTAATTTTCAGCTTTCAGCGCTGTCACACTTTGAATGACAATTGATCGGTCACGCAACACTGAACCCAAACTAAATTTTTATAATTTTGTTTACACTAATAAAGCTTTCTTTTGGTGGTATTTAATCACCAATGGGTTTTTTATTATCTGCTAAATAAACAAAAAAAAATCCAAAAATTTTGAAAAAAACAAAAACAAAATTTTCTTAGTTTCTATATAAAAGTTTACAAATAAATAATTGTTCTTCATACATTTAGGCCAAAATGTATTCCAAAATGTACATTTTTCTGCTGAAAATAACCCAAATCAGTGTATATTATTTAGTCTGTAGTAAAGTTGTACTGACGGCCCAACTCATTTCTTGAGGCCCAAAAATGTCAGGACAGTACAGATATCCCCCAAATTACCCCTTTTTTGGAAGTAGACATCCCAAGGTATTTAGGAGGCATGGTAATTTTTTTAATAACATAAACCTTCCCCACTATAATGTGCAAACCCCTACCATCTAACTATAAATAAATCCCAAATGATTTCAATAAGTAAGTATAAGACCCCTTTCACACTTCTGCGAGTTGTCCTATGATTTGGGACTGCAAAGTTGCATGAGAAGTCGTTCCCCATTATTTCCAATGAGTACCGTTCATATCTGTACAACTTTCAAGTCGTGCCGACTTCAAAGTAGTCCCTGCATTAATTTGGCCCAACTTTGATGCAACTTGAGGTCTATAGACTTCAATGTTAAATCCTCAAAGTCTCTTGCAAATTGCACCTGAATAATATAGATGTGATTTCTGTACTACTTCTGTACGACTCTTACTGATCCCAAATTGCATCAAAATCACGGTAAAATATAAAAAAATACAAAATAAATAAATAATAAATAATTAATTAAACAATTAGTCAATTCTATTGGGTATAAACCCTATATAGTATAATAATGGTATAATAAAGGTGGAAAAAATGCAAAATAATGTATATTTCACAAAAAACAGTGCAGTGCTCACCTCTCACTTGTAAATAAAAAAGGATATATATAAGTGTATCTGACTATAGTGCTTAAAACAATATTCGCATCACCATCAGATAAATAACACACATCATATTATGTGGAAAAAAAATGCATATATAAATCATAAACACCAGTCCATGGAAAAAAAGTCTATAAAAAATCAATATAGTTAATCTTCATGACTGTACAATCCCATCCACCAGAACAGATCTTGGCTTAACAGAAAACACACACCGCAGTGCCTTTCGCCCCACCTATGGGTGCCCTCTGTTGAATAGACCTCACCAGTAAGAAGGGGTCAATTTTGAAAAAAAACACGCTTTTCTTTGTTTCTGTTATAAAAGTTTGCAAATAAATAATGTATTCTGCTACAATTCTTTGGTGAAAATAACCCAAATCAGTGTATATTAAGTCTAAAGGCCTAAAAATGTCAGGACAGTATAGATATCCCCCAAATGACCCCTTTTTGGAAAGTAGACAGTCCTGTGTATTAAGTAAGAGGCATGGCGAGTTTTTTTAAGTTGTTATATTTTTATCCAAATTTTTTTTTCTTACAAGCTGTCATCAGTGCAGTACAGCATAATCATATAACTAGTGTGGCAGTGACCAGGGACAGTGACTGGTGACAATACAAAGCAAAAAAAAACATTTTTCATTTTTTTCCCCTATTTTTATTGCATTTTTTTTTCTTTTTTTCACATCCAAGCGATGAAAGTCCTGCCCAGCCGTCATTTTGCTATAGACCTGGTGAGAACTGGTTAATGTGTGGTTGATTTGGAGGAAGCAGTCACGTTTATGCTGTCTAAGGCCCCTTTCACACATGAGTCCCGGAGCCTTTTCTATCTTGCAAAAGCTGACCGTTTGTCCGTATACATCTGTTTTTCGTCCAATCGTTTTTTTTAACGGAAGAAAAATAGGGCTTTGATCCATTCCAAAAAACAGATGTTGACGAAAGAGGATGTAAATGGATGATCATCCATTTACATCCGTTTTTCCATAGAGATGCATTGATGTCCATTTTTCATCCGTCAAGGGATGAATGTGTGAATGGGGCCTTATTTATACCAGCTTTTTTGCTCCCCCTTGTGGCAGTAAATAAAGTTAAGTGAAATTTAAACAAGTGTTAAAATGTAAAATACAACACGTGAAACAATAAATACATAAATCATACATTAAAAGCACTCCTGACACCCAAAACCACGGGTACGGTGCGCACGTGTATGTAAACAATTAGATGTTGCTGCACACCCCAGAACAAGATAAGAAAAGAAAACACCCCAATGTATAATCTATGAGGCATAATGAGTCTTTTGAACATGTCATTTTATTCCAGTAGTTTTTGGAATATGTGGAAAAAAATGAAAACGCATTTTTTCTACACAAAGTTGTCCATTTATAAGATATTTCCAACGCATAGCATGTACATAGCAAAAATGACATCCCAAAATACATTCTACTACTACTCCTGAGTATGGCAATGCCAAATGTGTGAGACTTTTACAGGTGATGTTTACTCATGGGTGTGACGGTCACTGACAGGTGATTGGCGATGGTCACTGATGGGTGACTGGTGTTGGTCACTGATGGGTGGCGGGTGACTGGCGGTGGTCACTAATGGGTGACGGGTGTGTGGCGGTGGTCACTGATGGGTGTCCGGTGGTGGTCACTGATGAGTGACGGATGACTGGTGGTGGTCACTGATGGATGACGGGTGACTGGTGGTGGTCACTGATGGGTGACTGGTGGTGGTCACTGATAGGTGATGGGTGACTTGCTGTGGTCACTGATGGGTGACGGGTGACTGGCTGTGGTCACTGATGGGTGCCGGGTGTCTGGTAGTGGTCACTGATGGGTGATGGGTGTCTGGTGGTGGTCGCTGATGGGTGACAGGCCACGGTCACTGACGGGTGACAGGCCATGATCACTGACGGGTGATTGGTGACAGGTACACTTTATGATGACAGGTACACTTTATGGTGATAGGTACACTTTATGGGGCATGTGGGGTGACTGTTGGGTGACTGGTGCATTGGGGGGGCAGGGGGGATGTGACAGGGTGTGCTTTTACTGTACAGATCAGTAACTCCGACACTAGATGAAATGTCGGTTAGTGTAGGTTACATTTGTCTCGCCATTTACTGACAATGGTCGAGAAGAGAGGAGTGTGTCAAAGATCACACTCCTCTCTTCTCGACCCTAGTCATTCAATGACTAGACATGTCATTTTCGTGTGGGACAGTGTAG
>BLSH010145660.1:3206193-3217603 GCA_018402905.1 Glandirana rugosa | reverse complement strand
TTGTTCTCAGTGCTGATGGATGATTCCATCCAAATGTGTGAGATCAGCACATGTCTGTTTAAACTGTGTACCTGACAAACGAGTCTTATCGCAATCCCACAAATGCCCTTCTCTGATGATGTTGCACTGACTGGTTCAGACCAGAAGACCAAGGACATGTTTTGGTGAAGAAGAGATACTGTAGGGATCAGCTCAGGATTTAAGTTTATGTGTAACTAAAGGCAAACAAAGCAAACTGGGCAGATTCGCTCATCACCAGTCCACAGAGGTCTTCACAACAGGAGGAGTGAGACAGAAATATTATCTATCACCATGGCTGTTCTCAGTGCTGATGGATGACTCCATCCAAATCGGTGAGATCAGCACACGTCTGTTTAAACTGTGCACCTGGAAAATGAGTCATATCCCCATCCCACAGATGGCCTTCCATGATGATGTTGCACTGACTGGTTCAGACCAGAGGCCAAGGACGTTTTATGAAGAAAAGATACTGTAGGTGTCAGCTCCGGATTTAAGATTAAGTGTAACTAAAGGCAAAACCTTTTTTTTTCTTTAGATTTGGATAGAGTGGAGATGGATTAGAACACCTATTAGTTTATGATTGCTGTTTGTGCCCCTGTTAGTGAGATTCACTCTCTCTTTTTGTCCTGTTTACCATTAGCATTACAAGTCAAAGTAAAAGAAGAGCCCAAATTTTGGGTTGTCCCCAGAAAAGTAATATAGGGGGAATTTTTCAATGGGGACTCTAGTTCCAGTGACCTGGGGATTTTCAAAATTTTCAGGGATTTATCACTTTCTGCTTTAGCTGTAGAGATGGGCTTGGGCATGTTCGGGTTCCTAGTCCCAACCCATCTACCCGGTCCCGCCAGGAAGCCGACACTGCACACTGCTAATTGCAGGCAGTGAGACATTTCCTGATCTGTACAGCTGAGGACTGGGAAATGTCTCAATGCCTATGATTAGCGTGCAGTGCCAGCTTTCTGGCAGATGTTACTTTTCTGGGGACAACCCAAAATTTGGGCTCTTCTTTTACTTTCAGGTGGGTTGGGACTAGGAACCCAAACACGCCCGAGCCCATCTCTATTTATTTATTCTGTGGGACAGGAAGTGAAGGGAAATCTCCCCAATGAGACACATATGGCAAAAATAAGTTTTACCTATAGTTCAACTTTAAAGTTGTAAAGGCAGGTTTTGTTTTTATTTTAATGGATTCTATGTATTAATATAAAAAACCTTCTGTGTGTAGCAGCCTCCCCAGCATCTCCCAATTGCTTATCTGACCCCCTTCTCTCTCACACGATGTCCACGAATGTCTAAGCCATCCAGGACACTCCTCCTGATTAGCTGAGACACAGCAGCGACGCCATTGGCTCACACAGCTGTCAATTAAAGTCAGTCAGCCAAACAGGGGAGAGAGGGTGCGGGGCCGGGTTGGGCTCCGTGTCTGAATGGATACACGGAGCTCTGACTTGGCTCGGGTGCCCCCATAGAAAGCTATGGGCTGTGGGGGCATTCAATAGGAGGGAGGGACCAGGAGCATCAAGGAGCAACCCAAGAAGAGGAGGATCTGGGTGGCTGCTCTGTGCAAATCCAACTGCACAGAGGAGGTAAGTATAACATGTTTGTTATTTTTAATTTTTAAAAATTAGACTTTACAATCACTTTAAGGCAATACTTAATGATGCATAGTGCTACACAACGGTTGTGTTTTACTGCTCCCCCTCTTAATGCAAGTATAAGGCCTCATGCACACGGACGTTTTTTGACGCCAGCATTTTCTGGCATTTTTTGCAGCTCTCCATGTTAGTCAATGGCCCCATAAAAACGTCGGCATTTTTGAGCTGTAGATGACGTCGGCGTTAGTGAGCTGAAACTAGAACCCACAGCCATCGCGTTCTGAGGCTGTAACATTTTGGCATTTTTTGACGCCGACGCCACAATATGCCAACAAATGCCAACAAACGCCAACAAACGCCACCTATTATTATACCGGCGTTTTCCGGCGTTTTTTGACGCCGACGTTTTTAGGTTGAAAAATAGCAGAGGGATGATTTTTAAAAAAAAACGTCTATTGACGCAGACGCTCACTAACGCTCAAAAACGTTGATGCATAACGCCGAAAAACGCCGACTTTTTTTCCTTGACGTCGGGCCCGACGTTTTGTTTATTTTTTAAGAAACGTCCGTGTGTATGAGGCCTATGAGTTGGCCAACTCACTAAAAACAATGCACTCTGAATGTAGCCAATATCGTATCTGCTATCTTGTTTGTTTATTTAAAAAGATAAAAAAACAAGACTTTACAATCACTTTCAGTATTGCACCCATTGCTTTTTTTATACTGTCCAGATTGGCTTTAAGATTTTTTTTTTTTTTTTTAAGAATCAACAGACCTCTTTTTGTTAACCCATATTCCTAAAGAGGAATTTCAGTCTGTTTTCTTTTTAATCATCAGCTGCAAATACTGTAGCTGCTGCCTTTTAAAAATCAAGTATTTACCAGTACCTGAAGTCCAGCGCTGTCTGCCCACTGCCAGTTCTTCTTACCACTGTGGGTCCCCACAGAGCCATTTAAATATTGAGTAATATTTGGAATTTTGCTGGTATTTTAATTAACTGCATCAACAATGGTGCAATTATGACTTTTTCTTTTTGTCGAAGTGTAAAGGTGAATTTATGCTTTAAACTGAAAGTCTTTTTAAAATCAAAATTCATTTTCTGCCAAGAAATGAGCAGCTCATTATCATTGCTGGGCACATGCACGTTTTTTGTTTGTTTAATCTTTCTTCCATTTTTTATTTTTTTTTGCACTCCATTACGCTTTGTTTGACAGCGGACTAATGTAAGTTCCAGGTGTCACAGGGTGGACGGAGAGATCAGCCACACAAGATAATTATTCTGTGCAAATATGTATGAATATACCTCAGCCATCGCAGAAGAATAACTTAAAACAACGAAAATAAAACCAAATCTATTTTTTTAATGGACCTCTTCTCTCTGCATTGTAAAAACACTGAAATACAATAGTTGACAGATAATTCCCATTTCCAATATACTAAACTAATTGGATGGCAAAGGAAAGGAAAGGTACTAATCAAAAGTGATTTTAAATTTAATGTGCTTGAAGACAGTAACTAGAAGCTTGCCCGGAAAACATATCAGAATAATATTAAACAGACATCATCATTTAGTGAGAAGGAATTGTTACGGAGTAAGAAATCAGACAAGACTTGAAGCCCCAGGTCATTCCTTATTAATTAGAGGTGAGCAGCTTTGTCATATGAAATTACTTTTTACCAATTTTCTTGAACAGACAACCAATCAGAAAACAGTAATGGAGCCCAAAGTCACATAGGTGCTTGTTTGTTAACAGAATGGTGATTTTCAGAACCTTTTCCTTCCTTGGTGTCATTCTGCACATTGATTCCCTGTATTAATGACCTTTGTACAGTGAATTGTCTTGTTAGCAAATGTTGGACTAATGCCATGATTATTGACTTTTACCCACTTCCCCTTACCTAACATGAGATTGGGAGTTTTCGCTTTGCAGAAATAGCTAATTATGCCTAGCAGTGCCGAAAGGCAAAATGTGAGGCTATTCAATGAAAATTTGCTATTTGCCAGCAAAGTCAAGTTTTCCAAAAAGGGCCTGAACAAAGTTGGTGCCTTCCTTCTGTAGAGGAAGAAAAAATCATTATCAAGAGGAGTGGTGCAATTTATGTGTGAGGTAAGTACCTGTAAGTGTTGCACTTACCAATTACTTAGCATGCATGAGCTCTTCAATGTACGTACAAATTTTAACTACCTGATGACCGCCCGCCGCAGTTGTACCTAGGCAAGGTGGCACGGCTGCACGAATCAACGTACATGTATGTCGTTTCGTGCACTAGCCCGTGTGGGCATGTTCGCTGATTGGCTAGAGGGGGAGCCAATCAGCGGGTCTGGAGGCCGCGATGTCAGCCGTCACCTGCAATCGTTCCCCACAGAGGCAGAATGGGGATCTGCTTAGGTAAACAAGGCAGATCGCCATTCTGACAGGGGAGGTCATAGATCTCTGCGTTGTCCCAGTCAGTCCATCCCCCACACAGTTAGAAAACACTTCCAGGGGACACACTTAACTCCTTGATCGCCCCTGATGTTAACCCCTTCCCTGCCAGCGTCATTAGTACAGTATGGCTCGGTTCACACTACAGCAACTTGGGATCCGAATGGGGTGCCCCAAGGTGCCCCAAGTCGCTTGACATAAGAAATCCCATTGAAGTGAATAAGAGCCATCTTACTGTACACTACTAAAGTCGCTTTGACTTCAAAAAGGGTTCCTGTACGACTTCAAGGTAACTTCTATCCGACTTATGCCTATAGAATTCAATGGTAGTCGTCTCCAAGTTGGATCCCCATCTATATTGAAGCGACTTTACAGGAAAAAGAAAATAATTTACCCAGTTACTCCCCCTGATTTACCCAGGCAACCCCCCTCCCTTCTCTGATTGGCCACAGGCAAAGTCGCCTGGCACGGAGGTCGCTTTAAGTCACGTTGTAAGTTGCCCAAAGTCACGCTGAAGTCACGCTGAAGTTGCGTTAAAACCACCTAGCAAAGTCACGCCTGAAGTCGGATCACCCCTGTGTGAACCGGTCCTAATAGTGCATATTTTTAGCACTGATCACTGTAATAATGTCACTGGTTCCCAAAAAAAGTGTCAGTTTCCCAATTGTCCACCACAATGTCTCAGTCCCGCTAAAAATCGCTGATCGCCTCCATTACTAGTAAAAAAATAAATAAATACAAAATTCCATAAAAATATCCCACAGTTTGTAGATGCTATAACTTTTGCGCAAACCAATCAATGTACACTTATTGGGATTTTTTTTCTACCAAAAATATATAGCAGAATATATATTGACCTAAATTGATGAAGAAATTTGATTTTTTAATTTTTTTTTATTGGATGTGTTTTATAGCAGAAAGTATAAAATATTGTTTTTTTTTCCGAAATTGTCGCTCACTCTGTTTTTATTTATAGTGCAAGCAATTAAAACTGCAGGGGTGATCAAATACCACCAAAAGAGAGCTCTATTTGTGGGGGAAAAAGGGACATCAATTTTATTTGGGTACAATGTTGCATGACCACGCAACTGTCAATTAAAGTAGCACAGTGCCGTATCACAAAAAAATTGGCCTGGTCAAGAAGGGGGTAAAACCTTCCGGTCCTTAAGTGGTTAAGCAACCCAAGTACCAAGTACGCTGAACCCTGCACAGATAAACACACAGGGATTTCTTCAGAATAACAAAAGGTAGAAATCTGCAACCAAGTTTGTTAAACTGTACTGTACATAAATCACCCAGAGGGGAATGTTTTTTTCTCAACAAAGGTGGAGTTACACTTTAAGGGACTCTTTAAGGTAAAAAAAACATATCTGATGCTAAATCCCCTACAATACACTTCCATATAATGTCTTAATCATAAGAATGGCACCAATACAAATGGAAACTCAAATTAAAATAAAATTAGGGAAATACACTACTAAATAAATAATGGTTATAAATGACTATGGCTTAGGGGAGAGCTGTCTACATGTTTCAATAGCACATAATATATCCATAAACTCCTAAAACAGGCATTCGAAGGAAAGAAAGTAAAACAGAATTAGAGAGACTTAAGTAGAAACCAGAAAAATACTGAGAAGTTTCTTTAATTGAAAATATAATAATAATAAAAACATCTTCATGCTTGTTTTTAACTATCTATGGGGATTTATGTCAGCTTCTGCAAAGTAAAGCAAAGACAAGACATTAAATAACATTGACAACACATGAAAGAAAAGAAATTACCTCCCTCTTAAAATAAGACATATAATCCGAGGCTAAGATATTTTTATGTACTCTAGAGTGTAGTGCGAACGCAGTGTTCAGACCATCCAACGTATTTCCACAAATAATGCCGGTAAGTTTGCGGCTTGGCAGTGAAGCACCAGACATCATCCTATATTTTATCAATAGGAGGTTATATTCTTAATTGTATGTCTGTTGATTATGATGGTAGTTTTTTCATCATCAGCATTTTTGTACCGACAGGTAATAGATCGCCCAAGCGTAGCAAATGATGTCATCTGCCTGGTTGAGGTTAAATCCATTAATCAAGTTTGTGAATCTGGGCTTCGCTTTATGAAGGATTATAAAAACAAATCACAACCAAATATGACTGGCAAACCTAGAAAAAAGAGTTCATATAAAGAGCTATAAAAATAAAACTCATGTATATAAAAGCTGTATCATCAATGAGGAAATCTGAATACACAACATCATTTTAAACATGATAGGGTTTTTTTTACATCATTTTGAATTGCAATGTGCTATAACTGATACCTAAGAGGTAGTTTATTTTCATACTGTATAATGTATATTTAATATTTTCCATATTCCATATTTTCTTATTACATATTAAAGTGGTTGTAAAGGTAGACTTTTTTATCTTAATGCATTCTAAGCATTAAGATAAAAAGCCTTCTGTGTGCAGCAGTCCCCCTCAGCCCCCCTAATACTTACCTGAGGTCCCTCTAGCTTCAGCGACGTTGTAGAAATGTTTTGGCCGTCCGTGACTCCCCTCCTCATTGGCTGAGACAGCAGCATGGCGCCATTGGCTCCCGCTACTGTCAATCAAAGTCTGTCAGCCAATGAGAACAGAAAGGGGGTGGGGCTGTGATGCAGCTCAGTGTCTGAATGGATTCATGGAGCTGTGACAGGCTGCTTGCTGTGGGGGCACCCAACAGGAGGGAGGGGCCAGGAGAGCCGAAGAGAGACCCAAGAAGAGGAGGATCTGGGCTGCTCTGTGCAAATGCACCGCAACAGAGCAGGTAAGAATAACATGTTTGTTATTTTTAATTTTAAAAAATTAGACTTTACAATCACTTTAAGGCAATACTTAATGCTGTATAGTGCTACACAATGGTTATGTTTTACTGCTCCCCCCTCGTAATGCTAGTATATGAGTTGGTCAACTCACTAAAAACAATGCACAATGAATGTAGCCAATATCGTATCTCAAGAGATGTTAAGCATTTAGAAAGAATTTTTTGTAATAGTTAAAGTATTAAGTGTATGGGAATGGTGCTAGATGATTACTAATTGCATTGGAGGGTCTCATCCCTATATGAGATAAATCAAAAGGCAAAATCGGTTGCGATGAGACTCTAATTACCACTCCAATGGACAAACATACACTCACAAACTACTTTTTTAAAAATAGTTGTAATAGTTAAAATGTCAAAATAGGTGAAAAGTCAACATGTTGTTATTCTACCCTTTCATTAATGATTAATCAAAAACATTTAAAGCGGTTGTAACCCTAAAAAAAAAAAAAAAAAAAAAAAAAAAAAAAATTCTGTTCCTTTTGATCTATAGCACAGTGCTTGTACCGTGTAATTTGTCCCTTTCTATGTTGTGATATACCTGGTTGATCCTGCCTGCTCCTGTGTCCCCCTGTGTGTGCTGACCACGGTAATCCTGCCTGTTGAGCCATGATACTGTGGTCAGTTTACATGCCTCCATTATTCCTCTCTCTGTTCTGAGTCTCTCCATGTTACCCCTCTCCCCTCCCTCCCTGCCTGTCAGTGTGAGAGCCGATCTCCTCCTCACCCCTTCTGCTGCTATTCTGCTGCAATATGCAGCAAAAATACTTGTATCTCTTCTGGTGTATACAGTTATTATATAATGTGTGCGTTTTTTTAAAAATGACAAGGCTAAATACCTTTTCTCACACCACCGCTGTGTGATCACATGACTTCCTTCTGTTGGCTGGCTGACATCATAGGGGAATCTCAGACCCTCCCGCTGCCCTCCTTAGGTCAGGGAAGGAGAGCTGAGGGGGATCACGTGACCGCAAAGCTGGTGTGTGAGAAAAGGTAGTTAGCCTTGTCATTTTAAAAAAACACACACACTGTAGTTAATAACTGTATAAACCAGAGGGGATACCAGCAAGACAAAATGTGACTATAAACACTTTAATACAAAAAAAAAAATATGGAAGAACAAGCATGTATAAATGTTAAGGTCCCGTTGCATTAGGGCCACATTGGCAATAGGGAAAAAAGGGGCATCTGCACCCATGTCTCCTAGTTCAGGAGGCAAAAAGGAGGTCTTGCCTAAATCGGATCATACACTAGTAGATTTATGACTGAACATTCGCATACATTTTTGATCAGTACATTCAATGACTTAACAAATGTTGCTTGAAAGTACTTAAAACTTTTGTTGATTTTAACATTTGTTTGTGGAATTAATGTAATTTCTTGAACAAAAATCACATTCACTGTTAGAAATGTGTTTATTCTAGAAAGATTTTCCAATTTGCTCCTTCAAAATTTTGATCAAAAATTAATGATGACTTGGCTGCACTAACCATTTTGGAAATCAAATGTACGTATGTTCCTGAAGTGAAAGTTTTCGTACAAAATTCTTCTTGTGTATGGCCAGCTTAAGAGCAGGCACCATGCAATGCCTGCTGATATCCTTATTAGCAGAAAAAATGTATGTGCCCCTTTCTGATTTCATTTACAATGTTACTGGGTCTTAACTTTCCCTGACTTCACCCTCATCCAATGTGAGTACCTTTACTGGCCACTAATGCAGTCTCATGGTAGTGTAACTGTAGGGCTTAGCCACAAAGTCTAGGCGAGTTTGTCTCTGATACAAAAGGAAACCAGACATCTTGGGATCTGCTCTTAGGTGGAACTTTGCATTATAAAATTGTATAAAAAAAACAAATCGCCTACAAAACAACAGGCACCACTTTAGACGTTTTGGGACTTTTTTTGTCAAGTAATGTAGAAATAATGTATAGCCAAGTTCTTAAGGGTATCATTTAAAATTTTAATGAGTCTTCTGATGAAGTCTTTTAGACATAACGTGTAAGGGGAAATCTCTCTGGTTGATGTCATTGCGCTCAGTGGGAGGATCCACAGTCCTGGTCAGCTGTCTGCAGGAGCTTTGATTTTGAAATGTGTTGGGGTTTCTCTTCATGCAGCAGTCTCAGTTTTATTATAGCATTACCATTATCATCACGCCAGTTGTCTGTATGTCTGTTATGTATATATGATTTTATCTATACCCCAGTCTTATGTCGATCTATGTCAACTTTCTATTGTACTATTAATAAAATGTGTACCTTTTTACTATATCCTGTTCTACCGTTCATATATTGTGGGCTGGTATAATCCCATATTGGGGGATTCCTCTCTACACAATATCAATAGGGATGATGGCCCATTTCCTCTCAACCATACCACCTCACCCACATTATTAGTCTGCAGGAGCTTGGCCAGTGTGGGGTTATGTTTGCTTGATTCAGCAATGTTATCTGTGACCAGTTTTTTGCCTTCCAACAAACCAGGAATTTCAGTGATCAGTATGAGTTTTCTTTTGTTTCTATGAGCATTGCTGGTGGTGAAGTAAAGGATGAAATGTTAACCCTTCATGTCCTGATAGCTTCTTGTTCTGCTAAAGATGACCGAGTGAATGTGTCTGAGGGTGGTGTAGTGGAGTAAAATTAACCCTTTTGGGTTACCTGTGCTTGATGACCTCCTGTCAGGAAATAGCTGTTGCCTCTGGAGTTTGGGTTGAGAGGCCTGTGCATGGGCGCACGTAGCGTGTGCGCCATCACTGGCGCCAAACGGCCTATTTGAACCAGCAGTACCCTGCAACCAGTGCTGTCCTGTCTACGGCGTAACTGTGTTCTTATGCAACCTGTTTATCTGATTTCCTGTTTCCTGTGGTCCGGCCTGTCTTTGACTTACCTACTGTCTGCCTGCACCGATCCCGGCTTGTGACCCCGACTACTCTTTGCCTGCCGCTCTGTACCTTGCTGCCCACCTCCTAACAACCCAGTTTGTGACTCCGACTACTCTTCGTCTGCTCCTTCGGTACTGCACCGCCAGGCTCCTAACAAACCCGGCCTGCCTCTGACCATCCCTTTGCCTACTGCACGGGCTTCCGGCCCTTCTGCCAGTGACATCCAGTGCACAACAGTGATCTACATCATACCTGCAGCAAGACTCCTGCACCAGCACCAACCACCTTGTCAAGCCCTCGTGCCACCCCGTACTCACGAACTCCCTGTTCCCACTTCCAGGGGTCCGCGAGTCGGGATAGTAAGAGAGGTTGTTCCCTGCACATCAGACTTCACCACCAGGTATGTGACACCTCCTATAGCTAAGGGGTCCTCTTTCCCAGATGAGCAGACACTGATTATCACAGTGGTGTGTGGTTAAGGAGAGTGTGATCACACACAAGGATACCTTGTGATGTTGTGGAGCACATGACCACAAGACTGAAACATTATTTGAGCACATTGTGAACATTTTTTGAATGGACATTGCGTTTGAGTTATTGAGTTATTATTTCTCTGACACTGTTAATAATATTTAAATGCCTATATTTTGATGTGAACACTAATTGATTTGACACTGAGCAGACTAAGAGAGCACCGTTTTTCTCACTATTCTATATATGTTGTTCTATCCCCTTACAATCAATTAACAATGAAGTTCATCATTAAAATGTCCCTAAGCGCTTAAATACCAGAATCTTCATAAACAAAAAAGGAGACAACATTATGTCCATATATTGTATAATCCAGAGAAAAGCTTGTGTGTTTCTCCCAGATGAAACATGGAGCAAAGCTAGCAGAGACGTCATCATGTGCGCCCATACTGGAATGGCACAGCTTCTTGATCTGCTTATGTTTTAGCTTGAATATGTGAGTACCTTGCTTTTATCTAAATAAAAAGTGCAAGTATATGGATTACACTATGAAGTTCCTTCTTTATTTTTACATGTAGGATTCTATTGAGAGCATTACTATTGGAAATTGGAGCATAGAATCCAATCATTGCCACCAGGGCTTTCTGGGGATACCATATTAGCATTTTTAGACCATCTAGTAATAGGGGTCTGAACATTTGTAAGCAGTAGTGTTGAGCGAACCCGGACTGTAACGTTCGGGTCCGTACCGAACTTTAGGGTGTCCGTGGCACGGACCCGGACCCGGACATTTCAAAAATCGTTCGGGTTAGGCACGGTGCCTGTGGGATTTCAAGCCATGCCTGGGCTTGCAATGTCAGGCCCAAGCGAGTTGTGATGACGAATGTTTACAAGTCTGGGGATAATGATCTACCAGATTTTTACGATTATACCATAGGGGTCTTTCGGGACCACCGTTACTAACCTAAGATACGAGGTTAAAGGTTATCATTACGAGAGTTATCTTAGGATGTACATTTTTATTTCTTCCTTGAAGTATCACATTAGGTATATGAACGTGAAAAATAAATCTATTTTCGTTCCATGAGTGTATAAGTTCGATTTTGTATTCGTCTAGTTCTTCGACACGGTAAGGTCATACCCGCGTGTACTACTGCA
>BLSH010145660.1:3178464-3200155 GCA_018402905.1 Glandirana rugosa | reverse complement strand
TTGAAGATGATTTTAGAACAGTTATATGGCTTCTACCGTTAATTAATACTTTTCAGACACAGTTTGAAGATGATCCACATTCACCTCCATTTTTGCTTTTTTTATGTTTTTATTTTTTTAAAAATATTTACAGTTATTTCCCTGTCCCCATTTTTTTGTAGGGCACTTGCCCTACCCTTACCCCCATTTTACTTCCTTTTGCAGCCCTCTGGGGCTTTCCAGGACTTTCCTACAGCCATTTTTGTGCCTAAAAGTTCGGGTCCCCATTGATTTCAATGGGGTTCGTTGTCCGTGCGATCGTTCGGGTTCCGTCCGGACCCGGACCCGGACTTTGTCCCGAAGTTCGGACGGACCAGCAGAACCCGAACTTCCAGGTGTTCGCTCAACTCTAGTAAGCAGCTGTTGATTCTGATGGTGGGAAAGAGCTGGATTATTTTACCAAGGAGAAGCATATAATCTGTTTTTTGGATTATACACGGGACATATTGGTGTTGATTTACTAAAGCTGGATAGTGCAAAAACCAGTGCAGCTGTGCATGCTAGCCAATCAGCTTCTAACCTCAGCTTGTTCAATCAAGCTTTGACAATAAAACCTTGAAGCTGATTGGTTTCTGTGTGGAGCTGCACCAAATTTTGCACTTTCAAGCTTTAGTAAATCAACACCATTTTGTCACTTTTTTTGTTTATGAAGATTCTAGTGTTTGCTTACTTATGGACTCATGTTTTAGTGATGCACTTTATTATTAATTGATTGTAAGGGTATAGAGCAACATATAACTATAGAGATATTATTTGATATCTGTATTTTAATATCTAAGTGAGTACAACTGCTCCATTATTTATACATTTATTTTTTGGCACTGAGCGCAGCTTTCGATTTACATTTTATCACTATTGCATTAATATATTGATCAGTGCTGTGGATTTGTAATGTTTGTCACTTTGGAGCTGTTGCACATTTATTATCATGTTTTAGTTTTTTAAGCATTGCACTTTCTTTCACTTATTGACTATATTTATTGAGCAATAGGAAGAATAAAGCATGTATTATAAAAGGTTTAAAAAATAGAGGTAGCAGGAATTACTCCAGTGGTGAGGAGGTTGAAGAAAACAATGGATTTTATGTTTTATTTAATTTTTGTTTCAAGGTCTAATACTTTTTCCTTCCTTTGTAAAGCTCAAAACATAGAATGCCATAGACCCAGTGCCTACCTGACAAGCGCTCTGTTGCTATGTTGATATAAGAGTGTATTATACAATTAAAAAAGTATTTCAGTTTAGTCTGTGTTACCATATTGTTTGATAATTACTTTGCTTAGGTATGCTGTTTTCCAAAATGTTATGTACTTCCAATTACTTATAAAGAGTTAAAGAAAAATCTGTGTACGTTCATAGAAGGTTGTGGCCTTTAACAACGGGTCTCTCAGCAGACCTTTCAGAAGGTTCTGTTGTGCTGCTAGTCTGTCACTTGGGACAATTTACATTTTCTAAGTTGCTGAACATATTTACAAGGGAAAAGGGCAGACATGCAAACTGGTTTTTGACTTTTGCAAGCAAAACTAGCCGTGACATTTAGCATTAAACTGCCTGACTTTGTATTTACCAACTTAAGATTGTCTAAGTCCACATTCATTTAATTTGCTCCTACTGTACTCAAGAACAACTTTTCCCAAGAACAAAGTAAAGCTCTAGCGTCCTTTGGGTCAAGTCCTCTCCTAATGGGCAAAATATGAACAGTCTTAGAGAAATAATCAGCTGTAAGAAGCATAAACAATAGCATAAGCAGACTGTGGAATAGGAATTGAGCAGGCTGAATTTTTTTCATTTAATAGTTGGTGTTCTGTTTCACTTTCATGTGTTGCATTGAACTGTATCAGGTTGCCTTTGTTTGCTGTATTCTGGCATCTAGGGGTAGTTTTGGCCCACTACAACTTGTTTTCCTTCTCCCTTTGTCATAGCCTGCTGTTTAGTGCTAGTTAGTTTAGTCCAAACTAGGCCCCCTGTTTCTTCCGTGTTCCCTCTGTCAATGTCAGCTCTTCAAAGAGACAGGACTTAGTTATTCAAGAGACAAAAAAGGTAAGGCGCTGTTATTATGGGAAGTTTGCTCGCATTCAACATATAATGCTAATATTAAATATTACCTCTGGTTTTCCAGGGTGGGAGTATTATATTATTCAAAAGTGTCAAAAGTAAATATAACATATATAATTCATACATGGACATGACAAATATATAAATTGCTTGTGAAAAATCATAAAAATAGTGGAAAAAATGTAAAAATAAAAAAATATGAAACAAGTAATGTGCCAAAAACATCCCAAATGTCCATCTATTAAATGAATATAATCAGTTCAGTTCAAAATGTATTCATACTAGTCCAAAGAAGTGACCTTCCACCGTGCTCTGTAGTAAAACAAATGTGCTCCTTTTTTCAACAGTATCCAGTGCTCCACCAAATGCAAATGTATATACTGTACGCACTCACCAGAGCCCCCTGGCCCCAGTGACCAAACTCGCCTTATTGCAATTATATGGTATCAAACTTTTCTACTATTGCCAAATCTCCTGCAGCAGAACTTCTCCCATATGGTTTTTATATTGTGACATGAAAGGCAAATAACACCATGATCATGCAACACCGTTTAATAATATTAAAACCAGCTAAAAACAAACAACAGCTGTTGCTCTTACATTTAAAAGTGCCCCAACCGGCAATGGTTTCATGAGCCCATAAAGTGCCAATATCATCCTGATATCTGTGCGCAGAGAGGTTCACACTGTGACTGCTCTGCTGGCTCTATACCCAGTCTGGGCGCGCTCTCACCGCTCAGTTGTTCATGCAAGCTGGTCCGTGTGCGTTCCACCGCTCCCGAAAAGTGCAGACGGGGAGTTGAGGAACTTCGGTGGAATGCACGCGTAAGAATTATATATGTTGTATTTACTAGAGGAACTATATGAATTTGAGAACTAAGGTTGCACAGTACTATTAGCATTTTTTTAAACTCAGTTTTTAATATTTGGAATAATTTAATGAGGTTGCACAGCACTATTAGCACATTTTGACACTTAGTTTTTTTGAATAATATAATACTCCCACCCTGGGAAAACCAGAGATAATATTTAATATTAGCATTGTATGTTGAATGCGAGCGAACTTCCCATCATAACAGAGCCTTACCTTTTTTGCCTCTTGAGTTATTATGTATATTACACTTAAAGGGGCAGCAGTTATATCATCCCATATTTAGGAGTAAGAGTTGGTGCCTTCATTGGCTGATCAGGACTTAGTTATTGAATTCTTTCACTTCAAAAAACTGCAAAAACATCCTCTGCAATACAATTATCTGAGATAAATTATTTTGGATTCAGCTTCTGTGTCTTATTGTAGAGTTAAGGTGCCTGTTGATGATTCTAAGTCAGCAGGTGACCATATTGTCAAGACAGACAGAAGAAGGTATGTTAATGCATAAAGCATTATTTCAAACTGAACAGTTTGTTTATTTGTTTAATTTGTATTATTATTTTAAATTATTTTGTCATGGAATTTATATGTTTGGGGACACTGTATATAAAGCATATTTTGCAGGTGCAGCATATATATGTAACAATTGAGGAAGCTCAAACTCTATTTAACCAATAATGAATGTTTAACCATGCTAACACACAATAAGAAGTGGGAGCATGCTCTCCCTTATCTGTCAAAGAGGCTAGTGCCTATTCACCTTCTAATCTGCCAAATGTGTAGTGAACCACTGCTCAGTAATAAGAGAGAGAACAGGGGGAGCAACACTACCCCCCAACAAGGCAGTGATACAGTGTATTTGTAAAAGGTGCAATAGTACACCATACCCTAAATAGAGGTGCCTGTTAACATGGGAGAAATATAACATGCATACCTTCCAAGCGATTCATTTAAATATTGCATACAAACAATATAAACATAATATCGCATAAATATCACACAAGTAAAGTGCAAGTATAAAGTGAAAAAAATAGTGCAAAATGTGTGACAAAAGAAAAATATATAGGAAACAGTGTCTCTGTGCAAAAATGGTCTTCCAAAGTCCTGTCACTTTAAACGGAAGTGAAAAAACAGGCTATACGTGTCCCAGTGACGGTCCTCTCATTCCAAACTGTGTAAGATAAACAGCCTTCACCAGCGCACACAGTGGTATATCCTACTCACTGGATATTGTTGCTTTCCATCACAGAAATCAAAACAAGCTCTGTCAAGGTATACTCGGATGGCAGCCTCCTTAGATGTCTCAGCAATGCTGAGCGTTCGGATGGTGCAGGGGACACCGATTGCGGTCCACCTGCGGGTCGGTGAGCGGAAATTTATTTATTTCAGGTACTTATATAGCGCCGTCAATTTACGCAGCGCTTTACATATACATTGTACATTCACATCAGTCCCTACCCTCAAGGAGCTTACAATCTAAGGTCCCTAACTCACATTCATACATATACTAGGGCCAATTTAGACAGGATCTAATTAACCTCACAGCATGTCTTTGGAGTATGGGAGGAAACCGGAGTACCCGGAGGAAACCCACGCAGGCACAGGGAGAACATGCAAACTCCAGGCAGGTAGTGTCGTGATCGGGATGACGTGCCGAGAACCACAATGCCCTGTGCCCTTCAGTTTAAAGGGACAGGACGTTGGAAGACCATTTTTGCACAGAGACACTGTTTCCTATATATTTTTCTTTTGTCACTCATTTTGCACTATTTTTTGCACTTTATACTTGCACTTTACTTGTGTGATATTTATGCAATATTATGTATATATTGTTTGTATTTAAATGAATCGCTTGGAAGGTATGCATGTTATATTTCTCCCATGCAGTGGCAGCTGGTGAAATTTTATGATGGGGGCGCCAGACCCCGCCCTTCCTTTTTGACCCCTCCCACATCTCATAAGCCCCACCCCTTATAGTTTCCACCCCTTTTGTCAGGAGTATACAGCCCAGCATCATCAGATAGTGGTATATAGCATCACCAGATAGTGGTATACAGTGTCACCAGATAGGAGTATACAGAGTCACCAGATAGGAGTATACAGAGCCCCAGATAGCAGTATACAGAGCCCCAGATAGCAGTATACAGAGTCACCATATAGCAGTATACAGAGCCCCAGATAGGGTATATAGGGTCCCAGATAGGGTATACATTGTCACAGATAGGGTATATAGGGTCCCAGATAGGGTATACAGGGTCCCAGATAGGGTATACATGGACCCAGATAGGGTATACAGGGTCCCAAATAGGGTATATAGGGTTCCAGATAGGGTATATAGGGTCCCAGATAGTGTATACATGGTCCCAAACTCCATGCAGAATATTGCACATAGTAATTCATAGGAAACGCCATGCAGAATATTGCACATAGTAATTCATAGGAAACTCCATGCAGAATATTGCACATAGTAATTCATAGGAAACTCCATGCAGAGCATTGCACATAGTAATTCATAGGAAATTCCAGCAGAGCATTGCACATAGTAATCCATAGGAAACTCCAGCAGAGCATTGCACATTGTAATTCATAGAAAAGTCCAGCAGAGCATTGCACATAGTAATCCATAGGAAACTCCAGCAGAGCATTGCACTTAGTAATTCATAGGAAAGTCCAGCAGAGCATTGCACATAGTAATTCATAGGAAGTTCCATGCAGAGCATTGCACTTAGTAATTCATAGGAAACTCCATGCAGAGTATTGCACATAGTAATTCATAGGAAACTCCAGCAGAGCATTGCACATAGTAATTAATAGGAAACTCCAGCAGAGCATTGCACTTAGTAATTCATAGGAAACTCCAGCAGAGCATTGCACTTAGTAATTCATAGGAAACTCCATGCAGAGCATTGCACATACAGGGTCCCAGATAGTGTAATATATTCCCCAGATAGGGGTTTGCGGTGGTCCGATCCCCCCAGCGCCCCCCCTCCAAAGTTAGGACAAGCACTTACCCCATCTAATAGGCAGGCAGGAGTGTTGCAGAGTTCGGCATGGGGGCAGCAGCTGTTTGTATGCAGAGACAGCGCAGAGACAGCATGCTGAAGCCTGGAGCATGGAGCCTTCTCTCTCCAGTCTCCATGGCCGTAAGCGACACCAAGGCTCCTCCAGATCAATCACCGCCGTCTATTGGATGGCGGTGATTGATTTACAGTACCAGCAGCCAATAGGCAGCTTGATGCACAGAGCAAAGCGCCTCAAGGAAGGATTAAACCCTGCCATTGAAGCGTGACGCCTGCAATCATGTGATTGCAACAACATCATGCTTCCCATAGTGCACTGTGTCCGGCACCCCAACCAAAGTGCACTATGCTAATTTAAACAAACTTTTTTTTTTTAAAGGGAACCTTTTTTTGGGGGGGGGGGCAGCGCCTGGGCACCCCTATGGGCGGGCTGCCCATGTTAACAGGTACCTATATTTAGGGTATGGTGTACTATTGCACCTTTTACAAGTACCCTGTATCACTGCCTTGTTGGGGGATGGTAATGTTGCTCCCCCTGTTCTCTCTCATAATACTGAGCAGTAGTTCACTACACATTTGGCAGATTAGAAGGTGAGTAGGCACTAGCCTCTTTGACAGATAAGGGAGAGCATGCTCCCACTTCTTATTGTGTGTTAGCGTGGTTAAACTCTCATTATTTTTACCATTTTCACAATTTGTGATCATATATCAGCAGCCACACACAGTCAGGTTTACTTGTTTTTCGTTGCGCAGTTCTTAAACCTTACATTCTATTTAACCAATCTTTGTTAAGCCTCTCCCACTGTTGGACATGATTTGGTCATACCCACCATTCATCCTTGTGCTTCACACCCTTGTAGAATTTCTTTCCAAGGTGCATCTGGTCTTTAATAATCTTCCCATTGGTTGGCCTTAACATCGGCTGTACGCATATATACATAAGTCAGCGTTTATAATTGGGAACCAGTGGGATGGGCTCCAAATAATGTGACAACTGTGACAGCCAATCACAGTGATCACATGACCTGGGACCCCACCTACACCTCTCATCTTTCATCGTCACTTAAGAAAAATATAATGCTTGCTTTTCTAGAAGGTGATTTCACAAACAGTATTATTTACCTTACTCAACAGTCCTGCAATCTTCCAATGATGGACGATCTTTTTAAAGACATTGTCCAACCTTGTCACCAAGGGACTGCCCACATTCTGAAACCAGACTGCCAGCTGCCACAAAACTGGGAGTATGTTATGTAACTCCCTGAAAGAACTGTGGCTATGCTAGAGAACAGACTTTTCCTGGTATGGTTGAATTCCCTAGCAAGTTCAAAGGCACATTGCAAGTGAGTAAAACAAATGTTTATAGAAAGAAAAAGCATTGCAAATAAGCATTTCAAATATTTGATTTGTCTGTGCTTTTAACTGTAAATTTGGTAAAGTTGGTGACAGGGCCTCTTTAACAATATGGAAAGCTGCTGAATGGTATGAATTGCAGGCACCAGAGATTTCTGGACATATCTGGAACATTATTTAGTATCCTCTGCTCCAAAATACCGAGTTGGTTCTGACAAGAAAAGCTGCTATCCTTTTGAATAGTGTCAAAGTTTGACACTAAATTCCACCATCCACGCGCTCCTATTGGCCTATCACTACGATGGGTTGTCTCACTGGTCAATAGGAATGTGTGGAAGGAGGGAGGGGGTGGGCAAGATTCAGTACTATGAAGAATTGATAAAGCTTTGTCCAATTACATCTAGTATTCAAACAAAGTAGTGAACGCTAAAAGCTGCAGTAGGTGTGTGCACCTCTGGGTGCTGGCGCCTTATTCTTGTTAGGAGCTTTCAGTATTCTTAAAGTGCCTCTTTAATATGTAAATCTGCTGAATCATACACTTTTTATCCTGATGCTCCACATAGTAAATTAGCAGCTGCACCTCTAGGGAGATGACTATAGCTGGGAAGTGCTGTCCTCAAGTCCCTTAAACCATATCTCCAACTTTGTGAGATGAAGAACACCTTCTATGCAATGTATTTACCCAATGGTCACACTCCTGTCATGCCCAGTTATGCAGATAGTATATGCCAAAAAATAATTGATTATATCCAGAATCGTTATTTTTCAACAATTACTTTTCCTTTATCTGGGCTTTTCAAAATTGAGATAAGATAATTAGGAGATAAGATGAAGGTTTAGTGCAGAATGACACTTTTAGTAGTTGAATAGTACATTTTTGTATCTCAACTAAAAAGAGGAACAACTTAGGAGGAAAGGGGAACAGAGGAATTTGGTTCCAAATGAGGGACAGTTGGGGGGCATGCCTAAACGTGTGGACACATGATTCCAGATACCACTTTAGTTCTTTCCTTTGGATAAATGTTCCTGTTTGATTACGAGTGCTTCTGATTTGCCCAATATTACCCCCAATACATTCAGGAACATACCAGAATTTTCAAGCAATGCTTACAAACAGAAGCCATGCTTGTAAATGTTGGACCATCTGTGGTCATCCTTGGACACAACCGGGTACCCTGGCTATGAATATAAACAAGTTCTTTTATCAATGGCCTCATAAGAGATTAAAAGTTCATGATGCAGCTTCAAACTTTTCATTTCCACTGAATTTGGAAATGTTATTATCGTATCATATCACATATGACAATCATATCACATCTTACATCCCTTTAAAACTTTCCTTCAGACTTTTTAAGATGTACTAATTATTTAAAAGGGCTCTGTGAAATTTTATTCCAAGTTCTAAATCATGTGCCTTTCCCTTAGCATTTGATGTAAAAAAAATTGAAAGTCCATATAAACTTCTCCAATATGGGGAAATGGTATTTAACTGATCACAGAACAAGTTATTTAAATATAGACCTATTCCCAACGAGATTCATTAAAATAAGTGTGATCTAAGGTTAACTGTTAATGTACTCTGTCTGGAATCTGTAATGAGCTCTGGAACTTTTTTTAAAAGTTACTAAGTTTAATTTATAACCTATCAAACGCTTATTTTAAATACCAAGCAGTCCATTTTAAAAATGATTAAGTTCCTTTGAATGTGGAATCAAATCTACATATAGATACTGCCTGATGGGATAAGCAAAAGCCAGTGACGTTTTTTTTCACAAACTGCAAAAAATACTTCAATAAAGGTATTTCTATAATTGATAGAGGTCATTTGTTAGAGTATCACAAGATTAAAACTAATGAATCTCAGTTGGACTATAGAAAGTAACTTCACTATGTTAATAATAAGTCCATGAGTGAGAGTTCAGACACTTTTTTTACATATGTAAAGTGATGATAAACCAGCCATGACACAGAAGGCAAAAGGAGGTTGAGCTTACAAGGAATGGGACATAGTACTGGAATTTGTGTGAAATAGCTTCCGGCGTTTTATTTCAAGAAAGTCTAATAGCAGAGGCTTCTCAGCAACTATGATGTTGTATCTCACCTAACAATAAATCAGCATTTCTGCTCTGCAAATGATTTGAAAAATTAATTTAGAAGGTGTCATGCAGAGTATAGTCCATGAACAGATTCAAGATTGCTGAAAACAAAATCCACAGTGGATCCCCTGATAAAGTCACGTGGATGTGACGCTACGCGTTGGGATTGAGCTACAGACTAAACCAGAAGTGATCTAGGCATACAAGCCCACTGCTCGTGGAGTATTTGCTTGTTGTTCTTTTTTAAAAAGTGAGTGTAACTAGATGTTTTTAACTAATATGCGTATGCTTAAACAATATCACACTATTGGCCACTCCTATTTTATACACCACCACTACTGAGGTTATTGCTAAGGACCTCAGGACTACCATAGAGGAGACCGTCCACCACAGAGCACCCCAAGCTGCATGATCCCTATCAGGACCCTTAGAGGCAGGCCGACTCATGTGGAATTCCTAAAGACCCCATCCATTTAATGCTGTTATCCTACAGCTGTGAGGTCAGAGGCTTGCCACAGCAAGGAAAGTCACCTGCAATCTGTAATCACGGTGGGACGGTGAAAGGGATTGATCATAATGTTGCACACAACACCCCACACCTACTTTGTTGAATTTTGTACTATCTCACAAATAAATCACAATAGCATGAATAACACACATAAAAGACACAAATTAACCACTTTGGCCCTGGAAGGTTTTACCCTCTTCATGACCAGGCCATTTTTTATAATACGGCACTGAGTTATTTTAAGTGACAATTGCGTGGTCATGCAACACTATACCTAAATACAATTGATGTCCTATTTTTCTGACAAATAGAGCTTTCTTTTGATGGTATTTAATCACTTCTGCAGTTTTTATTTTTTGCGTTATAAACAAAAAAAGTAACAATTTTGAAAAAAATATATATATTTTTTACTTTCTGCTATAAAACACATCCAATAAAAAAATGTCTTCATCAATTTAGGCCAATATGTATTCAGCTACATATTTTCGGTAAAAAAATCCTAATAAGTGTATATTCATTGGTTTGCACAAAAGTTATAGCATCTACAAACTATAGAATAGATTTATGGACTTTTTCTTTTTTTTTTATTGGTTTTACTAGTAATGGCGGTGATCTACGATTTTTAGTGGAACTGTGATATTGCGGCGGACAAATCTGACACTAAGTGACACTTTTTGGGGACCAGTTAAACCAATACAGTGATCAGTGCTAAAAAAATGCACTGATCAATGTATAAATGACACTGGCAGGGAAGGGGTTAACATTAGGGACAATCAAAGGGTTAAATGTGTTTCCAGGATGTGCTTTCTTACTGTGTGGGGGATGGACTGACTCAAGGAAGAGACACATCTGTGTTCCTGATTAGCAGGAATCACAGATATCTCTCTTTGTCCTGGTTCACATTGATGCGTTTTGGCATGTGATTTGACATGATTTTACAGGTCTGGGATGGCCCACTAGAATTGCTTCATCAATGTTTCAATGCTATTAACAGCAATTGTTACAACTTGTTTTTTACTATCACAGCTGACCATTATAAAATTACATTCTTGGATGTAGAGGTCGAGGTTGATGCTGAGGGCACCCTTAGGAGTAATCTCTAGAGAAAACCCACTGCTATGAACACCATCCTACAAGCCCAGTGCTTCCAACCCAGACCTCTAGTTAACTCCATTCCGTACTCCCAATATCTAAGATTGAGATGCAATTGTAGTGATGATTTGAAATTCAAAATGGCTGCCTCCAAACTGAGGATGCGCCTCTTGGAAAAAGGGTACTCCAAATCATGTCTCCATAGGGCATTCAATCGAGCAATGTCCCACTAGCGAACTCAGCTTCTCTTTGAGGCCCATCCCAGAAAAAAGGATGAGAGTAATTAATTGCACATTATTACAACTTACAATAATCAACATTCTGTCCTGGAAAAACAATTTGCTAAATACTGGCACCTTCTTATGTCTGATCCTCAGATAGCCAAATTTGTATCTCCATATCCCCAGGTGACTTTTAGAAGAGCTCCTTCCTTACAAAATAAACTTGTGTCTAGCCATTTCCACTCCTTAACGGACCCTATGGATGTCAGTCGTCCCCTGGGTACTTTCCCATGTGGGATGTGCAATTATTGCAAACATATTAATGCTGATCCTTCTCCCAGACCCCCTGATGGTCATATCTTCAAGCCCAGGGGGCATGTGACCTGCCAGACAAAAGGTGTCATCTGATGACCTGTCCGTGTGGGGCCTTTTATGTGGGCAAGATCATCCGGGAGTTTTGGAGAAGGATCTATGATCATGTTCATGCTGCTGACATTGGTGACATATACTCTAAGGTGGGACGCCATGTGGTGCAGGAGCACAATTATCGCATCCCGCATTTAACTTTTTTTGCATTGGTACATATTCCGTGTAGTTCCCGTGGAGGTGACTGGAACAAACATGTGCTCCAATGGGAGTGTCACGCACCTGGTGGTGGAGTCTGACTTATGCAGTGGGCAACCTCTCTTACGACCCGGATTCGGGAACCCCTGGTAGAGTAGACAGGAGGTTCATGAGTGCAGGGAGGCACGAGGTTCGGCCTAGGTCACTGGTGGTGATGTTAAAGTCCCTTGATAAGCTTGTGCAAACAGATGCATAGTGGTGCAGGCTGGGTCGGTAACAGGCTGGCGGTACAGTACAGAAGGAGCAGGCAGGTGGGTGGTCAGATGCCAGCAGGGTCGGCAACAGGCGGGCAGCAGAAGTACAAGGGATCAGGCAGAAGAGTCGTTCAAGGCAAGCCAGGGTCAGCGCAGGTGGATGTCGAGCAAGGTCTAGGCCAAGCCGGCTCCCCGGTTAACAGGAATAACTTCAGAACAGATCACAGGCAACACGGGTAACACTGTAGAATGGACAGCACTGGTTGCAGGGTGCTGTCCACTTAAATGGGCCGTTTGAGCACCAATGCCGGCACATATGCATGCGCACACATGGGCGTGCGCCCGCACACAGCCTTCCAGACCCGAATTCCAGGGGCAGCGGTTGTTTCCTGACAGGGAGTCCTGTTGGAGCATTAATTTAAGGGCCAATACACCCCCAGGGATTAATGAGATTCTCAGCTATAGACCTTTCCTGGAGGGCTTTTCCTCCGGGAAAACTGAACATTTAATGTAATATAGTATGGTGGTTGGCAGGGCTATCACTGATCAGCCAGGTTATCTCTTTGCTCTAATTTTTGCTTCTCTCATCAATCTATATATCCGCACTATTTTTCTATCTGCCGTGTTGCGTTCTCCACCTTGGTTCACCTATATTTTTCCTGCCCTGGCACTGGTAGCCCCCACACGACCCCTTTTGGGTTGGAGTGGGGGTGATTTGCTCCCCTGCATCCCTGTCCGTGTTTTACATGGTTATGTTGAACTGTCTATCCTGGGTGCAATGTCCTCCTCCACCGCTGGGGGCCTCTCCTCCTGGCTGGTGGTTTTGTAGCGCCTCCCTTCGCTTGGTTTTCTCCCCCTCTGGTGGTTAATGGTGCACTTTCCACCTCCCACCGCTAGGGGTTGATCCTCCTGGTGCTGTTGTTTGGACGCCCGTGTCGGCATCACAGCATCAGCATTGATGCCAATGCTGTTGACTATATGGCGTCATCCGGAAATTACGTTGTCTTCTGGAAGTGACGCCTTTCTTGTCAGGTGCGTGATGGGGGAAGCATGCTGGTGTGGAACGCACGCCATGCGCGGTGTCCAGCCCCTTTGCGATCACCACATTGGCTGGACTATCGTGACGACTCTCCAGGCGTCCCCATTGGTGAGATATCCTGGCCATCTGCCATGTATTGAACATTAGGAGGCAGATAAAAACCGCAAGTGTCCGTCCATTTAGACGGTGACGATTATCCATACCACACTGGACATTCACTTCCTGCATACTAGGTATGTCTTTTATCGGGGTTATACTGCCTTTTTTTCTTTACTATTAGATTTTCACAGATCTTTTTTCAATCCCTATGGCTTTATGCCTAGATTATTATATACATACTTTTTATGCCCCCCTCTTTAGGACATATGTTCACATTATCCAAGCCACAGAGGGATTCTGCAGTGTAGCATCCTTTGTTGGGACTCTTTTTGGCTCCTATGTTCTACTTTGGACTTCGTGTCTCTGTATAGTGTGTTTTGATGAGGGATTTGAAACATTTACTAGTAAGTTTATAAGACTGGGCAGCATATTATGCAGCCCTGTTCCCTTTCCCTGCTCCTTTTTTTTTTGGTCTCTTACCCGTTTACCATTTTGTTTCAGTATCGTCCATATATGCAGACCCTCCTATCTTCCCTTGATTGGGTTAGATGTTTATGGTTGACATCTTGGTGTGCATTGCGTATCGGCAGTTGCTATTTCTCTTCACAAAAAAATAAAAAATATTTATACACGTATTGATGTATGTATGACTATATATCATGTACATTGCAATATTGCCAATTATTGACATTTATTGCTGTTTCATCTTTAGTGCATTTATGTACTTTAACATGGAATATTAATCTCCCTGAAGAAGACTCACAAGAAGTCGAAACGTTGGAATTCCATATGACATTAAGTACTTGCATTGTACCATGTGATTGTATTTTATCTCTTATCATATTTTCTACTCATTTTAATGTTGTTCAAATAAAATATATACTTTTTTATACCTATACGTCACCTCCCAGGGCAGTTGGGACATCAAAGACTTTTACCCCATCTAGGAAGCGGACGGGCAGCTGTGTCTGGCGAGCAGGAGCGTGCTGTGCGTGCTTCCTAATTGGCAGAGAGGTCATTCAGTGTTAGAAAAGCAAATGTTCATTTGCTTTTGTAACACACGTGATTGGAATTGCAAGCACAATGCTCTGCTCTTGCAGTCCACTCCTTTGGCTGTAATCAGGTGCTTCAAAGAAAGCCCCCGTTTCTGTAATTCATGCGTCCGGTGTCCTGAAAGGGGCTGGACGCATGAATTAAGGGGTGGCTGTTATCCAGTTAGCATAGGCAGGTGGCGGGGATAGAGGGGGTGGCGGAGATAGAGGGGGCGGCGCCTGTGTGCCCTTAATGGACGGGCCGCCCCTGTACTCCATGGATTACCAATCATATCTAAAGTATTCCTTTTAAATAGTAAAATACAGTTAGATTATTTGCATTTAGAAATGCATCCAGTCTTTTAAAACAAACTGCAGAGCTGGCCAGAACTGGCATCATTAGAAGTATATTTCAAATTGTCAAAGCTCATACTATAAAAAAATAAAAAACAATGTGGAGGTTAAGCCTTTTTTTATCCAGGCACAAAGAGTGCTTTTTGTCATTTGCAATTACCTTAAAGTTAAAAACTTTGCACCAAGTTTACTACATTGACCATTTATGTATTTATACATGGTGATCATATAATAGTCTTAATAGTCTCTTCTCAAGGGATGACACATTTAGTTTGGTTAATCTTTCCTCATAGCTGGGGGTTTCTATGCCCCTTATTAGTTTAGTTTCCCTAATCTGCACTCTTTTCATTTCCACAACATCCTTTTTGTGAACTGATTAAAGATACAAAATTTTAGGAAATTATGAATAGTGTTGAGCGAACCCGGACTGTAACGTTCGGGTCCGTACCGAACTTTGGGGTGTCCGGGACCCGGACCCGAACACAGGCGTTTCAAAAAACGTTCGGGTTCTGGTAGTTGAGCACGCATGTTGAATAGCTGCAGGGCAGCCAATCAACAAGCGTTTCACTGCTTTGCCCTTAGAAGCCATCACAGCCATGCCTACTAATGGCATGGCTGTGATTGGCCAGTGCATCATGTGACCCAACCTCTATATAAGCTGGAGTCACTTGATGCTGCAGTCACATGCTCTCTGAGACTCTGAATAGTGTAGGGAGAGGAAGCTGCCAGCGTTTTTGTGAGGGACAGATTGCAGACATTTTAACATCTGATCCTGCATCCTGAGATTACTACTACTGTTGCTCTGAGGGACAGATTGCAGAAATTTGAGAATCAAGATTTCACATACTGATGCTTTGAGTGACAGATTGTAGATCAAACCCTGCCTAACACAACGATCAATTTGATCGTACACAATGATCAGATTGTGGGAGTAATTTGAGATTTCACATACTGGTGCTTTGAGTGACAGATTGCAGATCAAACCCTGCATAACACAACGATTGTTACGATCGTGCACAACGATCAGATTGTGGGATCGTACACAATGATCAGATTGTGGGAGTAATTTGAGATTTCACATACTGCTGCTTTGAGCGATCTGACTGCACTAGGTAGAGGCTTCTGCTTAGAGGGACAGATTATTGTTCAAAAATCATCTCCTAGTTCTAAAGGGAGAGGTTTTAGCTGCAGCTGTAAGTGACACATTATTGTTCAAAAATCATCTCCTAGTTTATTTGATTTTAATTTATTTTCCCTATCCCCATTTTTTTGTAGGGCACTTGCCCTACTCTTACCCCCATTTTACTTCCTTTTGCAGCCCTCTAGCACTTGCCAGGACTTTGTCACAGCCATTTTTGTGCCTAAAAGTTCGGGTCCCCATTGACTTCAATGGGGTTCGGGGTCCAGGATAACGTTCGGGCAACGTTCGGTGCCGAACCCAGACTTTTTGTCAAAGTTCATTCGGACCCACAGAACCCGAACATCCAGGTGTTCGCTCAACTCTAATTATGAAGCCTTGGGGGAAAAAAAGTTTTTTCCCTGTTTTTTCTGGAAAAATTGAAATTTTGGAAAAATGTAAACAAAATTCATTGTGGAGTAGTTTTTCCAATTGAAAGTCACTTTGTTACACTGGTAAGGTGAAATGCAGTGTATATAAAAGAATTATGCTTTAAATAAAAGTACAGATTATTCACTAAATAAACTAAACTTGCTGTTTAAAATTGTATTTTTTATTACAAATGGAATAATAAGAACCGTATATGTTAAGAACATTTCATCTATACATGAGAACAGATCATCGCCCTCCTTTCACTCATAATAATGTAAAAGCTTCCTGCCAATATGCATTTTCTGCTATTGACAATGCTGATCCTGAAGCATATATTGCTCTTGCAAGAGCTTGATGAATGTTCTCCTGGTTTTCAGGTGTTGTTTTCTGTATAAATTAAGTTACTGTGTATTTTTGTGAGGCTGTGGTTTGTAACACTTCTTTACTTAAAGTGTTACTAAACCCACAACAGTAAAATCTGTCTGTATATGCAGAATAGCATGCTTGTTATACTCACTGTGGAACTTGAGGGGTTAATCCTCTGCATTGTGGAAAAAGGCTCTATGATGCTGTATGCATAGATCCTCCCTCTCCTGCAGGGTCTCTATTGGCAAGGCCAGATCAACACAGTCAGAGTAGTAAAACCGCACATGCTCAGTTTGGTCTCTATTGCTAGAGAGAATATTTCCTTGTTGAGCTGAGCTTTTCTGGTCACATGATATTGACATCACACATGTGGGCATGTATACAGATCCTAAATGACAGCCCAGTCCCTCCCTCCCTCTCCATGCACAGTAACTAAAAAAGAACACAGTGGGTGGGATGTCACATCTTGATTGATGGATGATCTGCCTCCCATAACAGCATGAGGACACAGGCTATAGTGGAAATCTCCTCCTACCTGAACACTCAGTACTTGGGCAGATCCTGCAGTTTATCACGTGACCATGGTATACAGGTCAACCAAAATGGTATACAGTGGCCATATTTTAATGTAAAAAGCAAATGGGGGTGAACTATTTACATATTAATGGGCTTAGTAACACTTTAAAGATGCTGCTGGTGAAGAAACACTTTGTGATGATCCAGAAGCAGTAGAAAGAGTGTTTCACTTTCATTCTGGTCCTCATCATTCACTCCACAAAGTATTTTTTAGAGTCTTTAGGACATGCCAGGGATGGGTTTTGTCATCCTTGTAGCATTTGGAAAAGAATATTTCTTCTCATGATATTTGAAATTACAGCTTTGCTCTTAGCAGAAATTGCACTGTGGAAATGTTTCCAAATGCTAGATATTGGTCTCATCATTTTACTGAGAGGAGGAAAAGAAAATAACAATTTACAGACCAGACTATAGGGAAACATTATGCTGTAATGGTGGAGAACATTAATAGGAATCATTTAAAGGTTAAATAAGGTAAACAAATCATCTATTGTATCCCAACAATCACCCAACTGTAGGAGGTACAAGATGGAGCCCACAAGCAAACTAAACTGAAGCCTTTCCCCCGCAATGTCCCCTAGTGACAGAAATGCATATTCCTCTTGTTTGAGAACTGCATTGAGAAGTACAGTGTTGCCTTAATTGTATTCCATGGTTTGCTTGCCTTCAGCTGAGAGAACTTGCAATAATTTAAGACTTTGTGTATAGTCTTAAATTATTGCAAGTTCTCTCAGCTGAAGACAAACACATCTTTCATTGAGGTCTTCGTGTTATATAATTTGAATACCATGTCATAGATATATTATTTCATTGTAAAAGAACAGATTCCACACTTCTTTTTTCAATGTTTTTGTTTTTTTCCCAGGCCTTCCCATCTCTAGAACTAATGCACTAAAATCAACAGTATGTTCAAGATGAAGTCTTGCTAATGTTTTATACGCATTCATGACCATAGGGTTGATTTACTAAAGACAAATAGGCTGTTCACTTTGCAATGGAATTTTCCCCAGAGCTTAGTGAATGGTGTGAAATTCGGCTGACTTCTATCATCCAAGCATGTGCAAGCACCGGGTTTTCTTTGCAAAGTGACATTTTACCACATTCACTAAGCTCTAGGGAAATTCCCATGCACAGTGCAATTGACTTTGCAAATTGAGCACCCTATTTGTCTTTAGTAAATCAAACCATATATGGCCCTCTCACTTTCTTTCTCGCTCTCTCCTTCTCTCTCAAGTCTGTTTCTGCTTCTGGGTGTCTACATTTCCCTAAGGCTTCAGATGCACAAAAAGTACAAGATGCAAGGAAAAAAAATGTCCTTGCTGTCTCTATACCACTAGAACCTTGACATGTAGCTACATAGGGTTGGAAATCGATACAATTCACACTATTTAATAATGGTTTCTTATTTTTAAAGTATATCTAGATGTAAAAATGTTATCTTTTTCTTTTTGGATAAAGTAGGGACAAGGTAAGAACTGACATTTTTTTTAACGCTGACTTTGTTCATACTAGGGGGAATTGTTGTTTGTCCTGCTGACCACTTTCTCAGACTGAAAGTAAAGGAAAATCCAAATTTTGCATTGTCACTTGAACAGGAATAGATTGGTAATACTTCCAATGGGGATATTTGTTCTGGCAATAACTGTCTAAGAGAGGATTTTCCTGATTTTGGAGAGATTTCCTCTCACTTCATGTTGTGTTTAGTTATGAATGAATGGGCGTGGGTCTGATTCAGTGAACACAAATTGCAAGCTTTAATGTGAACCCTATTGAAGTCTATGGGAGGATCTCTATATATAAAAGGAAAATAGACAAGGTATTGTCAAACAAAGAGCATGGGGAGCTGAAAAAATATAATTTGGTTGTGAGCAGCTCTTTTAATAATACTTAATTGGCATTATTAAAATGTGGTATTCTTTTTAACAATATGCCCTAAACCTGTAAGATGTACACAATGTAGTGTGCACAATGTACACTTGTAAGATGTACACAAGTAAAAGTGGCATTTACACACAAAAAAATATATATAAATTGCTGGCTGGTAAAAAGTCCTTTATTAAAAAAAAAAAAAGTTAAAGTATCTCATAATGTTAATCATGTTATCCAGTGAGATAGAATGACATAAATTGTGAAAAACACACCAACCCACCAACTGTTTGCTGTAAATGACAGATCCCAGTCTTGCATTTAAATGTAAACAAAGGAGGCGAAGGCTATTTTATGTAATCAATCAAATATAGTCATGACCATATTTTGTTGATGACGTCCCCTAGGATGCCCATTGGCTTGTTTACAATTTGTAACAGACAGGCATTGGGATAGTGGTTACTAGGACACTGGAAGCCTCCTAGCAACCAATGATGCAGTGTAGTCGCTAGCATCTTAGCAACCAATGGCACTAGTGGCCCACACAGCAGGAAGTTATCATTTATTGGCAGCACTATTACCCTCAATAAATTAACGTCCAAATTGGGCCCAAAGTGTCAATATTTTGTGTGGCTGTCATTATTTTCCAGCACTGCCTTAACCTTCTTGGGCATGGAGTTCACCAGAGCTTCACAGGTTGTCACTAGAGTCCGCTTCCACTCATTCATGATGACATCACGGAGCTGGTGGATGTTAGAGACCTTGCGCTCCTACACCTTCTGTTTGAGGATGCCCTAAAGATGCTCAATAGGGTTTAGGTCTGGAGACATGCTTGGCTAGTCCATCACCTTTACCCTCAGCTTCTTTAGCAAGGCAGTGGTTGTCTTGGAGGTGTGTTTGGGGTCGTCATCATGTTGGAATACTGCCCTGAGACCCAGTTTCCGAAGGGAGGGGACCATGTTCTGCTTCAGTATGTCAATACACGTTGGCATTCATGGTTCCCTCAATGAGCTGTAGCTTGAGAGTGCCGGCAGCACTCATGCAGCCCCAGACCATGACACTCCCACCACCATGCTTGACTGTAGGAAAGACAAACTTGTCTTTGTACTCCTCACTTGGTTTCTGCCACACACGCTTGACACCATCTGAACCAAATACGTTTATTTTGGTCTCATCAGACCACAGGACATGGTTCCAGTAATCCATGTCCTTAGTCTGCTTGTCTTCAGCAAACTGTGTGTGTGCTTTTTTGTGCATCTTCTTGTAGGACAACAGCCATGCAGACCAATTTGATGCATTGTGCGGCGTATGGTCTGAGCACTGACAGGCTGACCCTCCATACCTTCAACTTCTGCAGCAATGCTGGCAGCACTCATACGTCTATTTCCCAAAGACAACCTCTGGATATGACGCTGAGCACGTGCACTCAACATCTTTGGCTGACCATGGGAGGCCTGTTCTGAGTGGAACCTGTCCTGTTAAACCGCTGTATGGTCTTGGCCACCGTGCTATAGCTCAGTTTCAGGGTCTTGGCAATCTTCTTATAATCTAGGCCATCTTTATGTAGAGCAACAATTCTTTTTTTCAGATCCTCAGAGAGTTCTTTGCCATGAGGTGCCATGTTGAACTTCCAGTGACCAGTATGAGACCTACTCCCATTCATACCTGAGACCTTGTAACACTAACAAGTCACACGACACCAGGGTGGGGAAGTGGCTAATTGGCCCGATTTGGACATTTTCACTTAGAGGTGTACTCAGTTTTGTTGACAGCGGTTTAGACATTAATGGCTGTGTGTTGAGTTATTTTGAGGGGACAGCAAATTTACACTGTTATACAAGCTGTACACTCACTACTTTACATTTTAGCAAAGTGTAATTTCTTCAGTGTTGTCACATGAAAGGATATAATAAAATATTTACACATGTGAGGGGTGTACTCACTTTTGTGATATACTGTATCTTTGTATTTGCACATAGGATAGCACATGGTCATTTATGGATTTGTATATATTATTTATATACATATATAATAGGGCAAGCACAACTCCTTTTTATTTTATATTTGACATATGGTATATGATAATCACACACTATTAGAGCAGCAGCTACCCATTTTTTGCACAGATGTATAGAGGTTATTAATTTATTTAATGTTGAACTTTGTGTGGGTGGTTTTATTTATTTATATAATTTTTCTTAATAATGCTGAAGCACATCAACATAAAGAAAATGCAATGAGGTTGGTCACTTTTCAAGATAGTGCTGCATGCTACACCATCGAGTTCACAGGGCAAATATACTAAAAAGGACAGGCATAGTCATGCTCCCTCCTCAATCCTAGAAGACAATTCTTGCTCCCTTAATGACCTATTGCCATGTTTAAGTATTGCACCTCAAGGGTGGGGTGGGGGTGCCAAGTTTGGGAAGTAGGTAACTGATGGGTTTTCATGGGGTGGTGGAGAGACAGAAAGTAAAAGCATGTCCTTGCATTTGTTTTGGACTTGTTGGTTTTTGCTCTGTATTGAAGCCAAATATTCCCTTTAAAATTTTAGGCAGAACTAAGTCAAATGGCCAACAGTTTCAGTATTGTTGATAATGCTGAAGTCTGCTATATGACTGAAAACTTTCTATTGCAAAGTTTGCTTGGAAAAAAAAATCTAAATTGTCCCTATATTTATTGAGCATTGCTTTTTTTTTGTGTGTGTGTGTGTGTGTGTGTGTGTGGGGGGGGGGGGGGTT
>BLSH010145660.1:3129314-3143787 GCA_018402905.1 Glandirana rugosa | reverse complement strand
CACAATCTGATCGTTGTGTACGAACGTAACGATCGTTGTGTTAGGCAGGGTTTGATCTGCAATGTGTCACTCAAAGCAGCAGTATGTGATATCTCAAATTACTCCAACAATCTGATCGTTGTGTATGATCGTAGCGATCGTTGTTTTATGCAGAGTTTGATCTGCAATCTGCAACTCAAAGCAGCGGTATTTGAAATCTCAAATTAGTCCAACAATCTGATCGTTGTGCACGATCGTGTCGATCGTTGTTTTATGCAGAGTTTGATCTGCATCTCAAAGCAGCGGTATGTGAAATCTCAAATTTCTGCTATCTGTCCTCAGAGCAACAGCACAGCAGTAGTAATCTATCTCAGGATGCAGGATCAGATGTTGTTAAAATGTCTCTAATCTCTCCCTGACGCCGTCAGCTCCCTCTCCCTACAGCTAACCCAAGAGCATGTGACTGCAGAATCAAGTGACTCCAGCTTATATAGAGGCTGGGTCACATGATGCACTGGCCAATCACAGCCATGCCATTAGTAGGCATGGCTGTGATGGCTTCTAAGGGCAAACCAGTGAAACGCTTGTTGATTGGCTGCCCTGCAGCTTCTCAACACGTGGAGTAAAATACCAGAACCCCGGACCCGAGTCCCGGACACCCGAAAGTTCGGTATGGACCTGAACGTTACAGTCCGGGTTCGCTCAACACTACTTGAGAGTAGTGCAGTGGGGATTGGTACAGGCAAAGTTTAATAAAGATTTCCAAGCTTGCACTGAGGCGATTATAGTGGGAGGTAAGTGTGTGTGGATTCGAGCTCCTAGTTGTATACCAGCAATTCAAGGGTATAGGGAATTTCCTGGGATGTATGATGCTTCAACTGTACCCCAAAACGTAGTTTGGGTAGTTAGGAGCCATTCTTTGAGCTGTGTGAGCAATGCGGCTAGGTAGCAATTTTTAAAGTCAATGTAGCCCGTTTCTCCTATTCATCTATGTTTTATGCTTCTCATGAGTGCAGCATGATTTTTTCCCCTGCCATATGAATCTTGAGAGGGTAGCTTGCATTGATTTAAAATAGGTGATAGGTATTGGGATTGGAAGTGTTCTATAAAGATCGAGTCGTTGGGGAGATGGATCATCTTGAACGCTGCCAATTTGCCCATCCAAGAGAATTCAAATTTAGCTAAATTATATAGTTCTTGTTGAAGTTTGTCTCGGAAAGGGATATACTTGTTTTGAAAGAGAGTTTTGGTGGACTTAGTTAATTGTATTCCTAAATAGGATATGGATTTCTGGGCCCATGTAGGTTGCTGGAGGTGGCTTCAATTCCTAAATTGAGGATATAAGATTTTGTGTCGTTCACTTTATAGTAGGAGATATTGCTGAACCAGGCCAGAGTTTTTTGGATTTCTGGGAGTGAGCTATTTGGATTGGTGAGCATTAGGATGACATCATCGGTGAATAGGGTTATCTTGTGCTCTTGTAATACAAGGGTAATACCAGAAATGTTTGTGCTTGCTCTGATGTGGGCTGCTAGTGGTTCCATTATTAGATTGAAAATTAAGGGGGACAGGGGGCAACCTTGTATGGACCCGTTTGTGATTTGAAAGGGGGAGGAGAGGGGGTCAGAAGTGTATACTCTTGTTGATGGGGTAGATTAAAGTGCCATGATTGCATTGTACTGTATATATGTCCATGGAAACTGAATTTGGCTAGGACTGAGGAGAGGTAGCTCCAATTTACTCTGTCAAACACCTTCTCTGCATCCAGAGAGAGTAGCAGAGAAGGCGATTTGGAGGTTTCAGTGTGGTGTATGATGTCTATGACTCTTCTTGTGGCGTCTGAGGCTTGGCGGCCTTTAGTGAATTAAGGAGGGGAGGATATCAATCAATCTGTTCGCTACTAGTTTGGCATATAGTTTTAGATCTATATTGAGTAAGGAGATTGGCCTAAAGTTGGCCTAAAGTTTTTAGGGGATGTGGGTTCTTTACCTGGTTTAGGGATTGTTACCACCAGTGTGTTTAGCATTTCAGATGGGAAAGAAGAAGAGGAGGCAGCATTGTTGAATACTTTAGATAAGTGGGGTATTAGAATATCCTGGAATTTTTTGTAGTATTCCCCAGAAAATCCATCAGGGCCTGGTGACTTAGAAATTGTGGATTGTCTGGAGAATTTCTGGGATGATGAAGGGTTCATTAAGGGTGATTAGTTACATTTTAGATACAGAGGAGAGTTTAATAAGATCAAGAAATGCCCAGATTTCCTTTTGGGAGGGCTAGTTAGTACTTGAGTTGTCTTTGAGGTTGTATAGGCTTCCATAGTATAGACTGAACGCATCTGCTATGGCTTGTGGCTTGAGTAGTTTCTCGTTGGTAGTTGAGTGGTAAAGGTATTGGATTTTTGGGCCATAGCTTTGCCTGCTTTGGTACCTGTGGAATAAATGTTAGCTTTACATTTCTTTTGAGCTTTTTCAAATGAGCCCAGTAGTAAGGTTCTAAGTTCATGTCTTAGAGTGAACATTTTGTTTTGGAGGAATGGTGTTGGTTTTTGTTTATGGAGGGACTCTGAAGTTGCTATATCAGCAATAATTTGATCTAAGCAATGCGTCCTCTTTTTCTTTTCAAGAGATCCCAGTTGTATAAATGTGCCCCTAATTACTGCCTTGTGAGCATTCCACACCATCATTGGGTCATCCACTGAGTTGGAGTTGTTGAGGAAAAACTCCTGTAAGTGCTCTGTTATAATTTCAGCATATTCAGGGTTTTGTAGAAGGAAATTGTTTGTCCGCCTCAAAAAGGCGTGGGGGGGGGGTCATTTTCTTTATTATGGCAATGATTATGGGGGCATGGTCAGACCAGGTGGCGGTGTGGATGGTAGAGGCTAGTACATCTTGCAGTAACCACTTATCTGCAATGAAGATATTGATATGTGAGTAGGTGTTGTGGCGCGGGAACAAGAATGTGTAATCCCTTTCTTCCACATGACAATACCTCCACACATCATACAAATTGTTAGATGCAATAAATTTGTTCAGAGGTGACTCTTGTCTCTTGCTACTTGATGTGGAGTCCATTGTGTTATCAGGTACGAGGTTGAAGTCACCACACAGAAGGAGGTGACCTTGCTGGAGGTTTTTCGCCTGTTTTAGGACCTTCTTCAGGAATGGAATTTGTCTATTGTTGGGGGCGTAGAGGGCTACCAAAGTGTATTTTGTGTTATCCATGGAGCACACTAATATGAGATAGCACCCTTCAGAGTCTACAAGGCATTGATGCATTTGGAAAGTGACAGTATCACGAATGGCTATCATGACTCCTCAATTGTGTGTTGGGAGTGGTTAGCAGTGAGTAGGGATGGGCTTTATGTTCGGGTCGAATGTGAGTTCGACCAGAACATCTGCTGTTCGTTTGTTCAGGGAAACCCAAACATTATGGGGGCATTCGCAGCAACTTTGCGTGCCCCATAATGTTTTCAAATGGTGGCGCCTGCATGCTTTGGCCAATCAGCGGGCGGCCTGCTGTGAGAGCTTTGATTGGCTAAAGGCAGGGTGCCTTTAGTCAATCACTGCACAGCAGCCTCAATCCACGTCCCACACTATATGAAGCCGCTTGTACAGCGGCTCTATGTAGTGTGTCGGCATGGTTAGAGAGAGAGAGAGAGTAGGTTCCTGAATACAGGCAGTTTAGATAGCTAGCTTTACAAAGTTGTTAAAAAAAAAGAAAAAAAAAGACCAAAAAATAGATAGTTAACTAGATAGATAGTTAGAAATCTAAAATATATCTGTCAGTTAGTGCAGACCTGTTAGTGTAGGGAAAAATATATATATATTTATACAGTATATATATATATATATATATATATATATATGCATATCTATCTATCTATCTATCTATCTATCTATCTATCTATCTATCTATCCATTTTGAATTCAACTTTTGTTTTTTCCATAGGAAGAGGGTCATGTGACACATCAAACTTATTGGGAATTTCACAAGAAAAACAATGGTGTGCTTTATTCTTTCATGAGTTATTTACAAGTTTCTGACCACTTATAAAATGTGTTCAATGTGCTGCCCATTGTGTTGCATTGTCAATGCAACCCTCTTCTCCCACTCTTCACACACTGATAGCAACACCGCAGGAGAAATGCTAGCACAGGCTTCCAGTATTCGTAGTTTCAGGTGCTGCACATCTCGTATCTTCACAGCATAGACAATTGCCTTCAGATGACCCCAAAGATAAAAGTCTAAGGGGGTCAGATCGGGGGACCTTGGGGGCCATTCAACTGGCCCACGACGACCAATCCACTTTCCAGGAAACTGTTCATCTAGGAATGCTCGGACCTGACAACCATAATGTGGTGGTGCACCATCTTGCTGGAAAAACTCAGGGAACGTGCCAGCTTCAGTGCATAAAGAGGGAAACACATCATCATGTAGCAATTTCGCATATCCAGTGGCCTTGAGGTTTCCATTGATGAAGAATGGCCCCACTATCTTTGTACCCCATATACCACACCATACCATACATTTTTTGGTTCCAACAGTCTTGGAGGGATCTATCCAATGTGGGTTAGTACTAAAAAATGCCAAAATATACCGCGCTCATTCAGCAGCCACCAAACCCATAGAGATAAGAAATTCTCTCATATGTGTATTAATCTCTCTGGTATTCACAACAAATCCAGAGATGGTAATGCTGCATTAATAAATCATGGGGCTTACAAACTTTAATGTCCTTGACCGCAAAATATATATATATATATATATGTGTGAGCTGAATATGACCATATAGCATAAAAGTCCTATAAGTGGAGCTTCTTGGTGATCCTTGAAAAACGAAACTCCTTCTACAGAAAAAAAGGGGGGGGGTCCCGTTCACAAGGTGATTTACATCCACTTGCTTCCCCACTTACCGGACTTCATTGACCTCCAAGGGCCACACAAACAAATGGGGATATATTTCTTCTTGTTGAGCTTCACATGCATATACATGAATGGACTTCTTAACTCCAGATAAACTCCGCTAGGAACCCCAAAGGTACCCCACTTACCAGATCTTGAAGTGGTAAAGCGTAACTGAAGGTAAAGGAGTATGTTGAAGGGTCCTCCAAAAGCGCCTCTTTTGGTGTATGGCTCCAAAACCACGATGTGGGAAGGGAGGAAAATAAACTTCCAATAGTGAAGCCAGTATTTATTTTTAAAAATATAAAACTGAATCAAAACAAAGCAAAAAACAAAACCAAAACAGAAACTAAAACAAAAACAAAATAGCAACTCCCGCAGCGGGAGAACGCTTGCTAAAACAAATATCAATAGATGTACAGGGGACGCCTGGCTGCAATCCACCTGTATAGCTCAAAAACGGAAGTAATGTGCAACTCCCTTGCCACCCAATGCGGCGTTTCGTTAACTGCTCGTCAACATCATCAGGGGGCAAGGGGTTACATTTTTTTTAAAATGGCGTGGGGCCCCCCAAAATCCAAACCAGACCCTTATCCGGCATGGCAGGAGGGGGTGGGGACGAGCGAGCCCCCCCTCTGAACCATAACAGGCCACATGCCCTCAAAATACCTTGTCCCCATGTTGATGGGGTAGAAGGGCCATATCCCCACAACCCTTGCCGGTGGTTGTGGGGGTCGGCGGGCAGGGGGCTTAGCAGAATCTGGAAGCCCCCTGTAATAAGGGGGCCCCCAGATCCTGACCCCCCCTATGTGAATAGGTATGGGGTACATTGTACCCCTACCCATTTACCAAAAAAAGAGTGTAGTGTAAAAAAAAACAAGAGTCAGTTTTTTGACAAGTCCTTTATTTTGTAAAATAGCTCTTTCTTCTTTCTTCCTCCTTCTTCTCCTGGCCCGATCCTTCTTATGGTCTTCTGCTTCTTCTTTTAGTCTTCTTGCTTCCTCTCTTCGTCTTCAATCTTCAATCTTTATTTTCATCTTCTTTCTTCTTTCACCGCAGCCGCTCTCTCCGCTGCTGCAGTCCGGCCCGTGCGCGTCTCGCAGAATGAACAGTACTTTTATAGGAAGGGGCGGGGCCACCCAGTGACGTAACTGAGTGAACCCACCCCTTCTGACGTCATGTGATGTCAGAGGGTTGGGTCACTCATTCACTTGTTTATGGTGGCTGAGTCTGCATCTGGCAGGTCTGTGTAGGCGGATGGAGGCCGCATCTTGTGCGGCGGCGCCATCTTGGATCCTCTCGCTTCCAGGGTCTGGCCAGTGAAAGAACGCTATGAGCTTTTTAGTGCACCGTTCATCTTTTCTTTTGCGGGACATCACTGTGGGATGATGTGGTGGTCGGGGTTCGCGGGGTTCCCGTCCTTTTGCTGGCGTTCTCCGGTCGGCTGTAGAGAGCTCTCGGCTTAGGCTGCTATCACGAGCGCTCACCCCATCTAGTATGGATTTTAAGGGGAACCCGGCTTCAAAATTTAAAAAAATGTCCATAGTGGTCCCCCCCAATGTCCGTACCAGGCCCTTTAGGTCTGGTATGGATTTTAAAAGGGAACCCCACGCCAATTTTTTTAAAAAAATGGCGTAGGGGTCCCCTAAAATCCAAACCAGACCCTTATCCGAGCATGCAGCCCTGCCCAAACCCTATCAGGCCACATGCCCTCAACATGGGGAGGGTGCTTTGAAGTCTCCCCAAAGCATGTTGTTCCCATGTTGATGGGGAGAAGGGCCTCATCCCCACAACCCTGGCCGGTGGTTGTGGGGGTAAGCGGGCTGGGGGCTTATCGGAACCTGGAAGCTCCCTTTAATAAGGGGGTCCCCAGATCCTGACCCCACCATATGAATGAATTCACCAAAAAAGGAGTGTAGTGGTACAAAAAACATGAGGCAGTTTTTGACAAGTCTTTTATTGTGTAAAATAGCTCTTTTCTTCCTTTCTTCTTTCTTCCTCTGGTCTTCCCCCATCTTCTCCTGCCCCGGTCCTTCTTCTGGCCTTCTGCTTCTTCTTTCGGTCATCTTCCTTCCTCTGGTTGTCTTCAATCTTCATCTTCTTCTTCTTTCACTGGCGCTGCCCCGCTGCTGCCGCTGTGCTGTCCAGAGGCGAATCCCAAAATGGGCGGTGTTCAGTTTGACATTTATTTTATAGGTAAGGGCAGGGCCACCCAGTGACATAACCAAGTGACCCCGCCCCTTCTGACATCATGTGACGTTTACGTCACTGGATAGCTCCACTCCTTTGTATAAAAGAAATGTCAAACTGAAGACCGCCCATTCTGAAGAAGATGGAGATTAAAGACGATGAGAGGAAGGAAGAAGCCCGAAAGCCGTGCAGGAGAAGATGGAGGAAGAACGAAGGAAGAAATAAGAAACACACAGTAAAGGACTTGTCAAAAACTGCCTCATGTCTTTTGTACCACTACACTCCTTTTTTGGTGAATGGGTAGGGGTACAATGATAAAAGTGGTGGTGGGTAGGGGTACCATACCTATTCACATAGGGGGGTTGGGATCTGGGGGCCCCCTTATTAAAGGGGGATTTCAGATTCCAATAAGCCCCCACATGCAGACCCCCACAACCATCGGCAAGGGTTGTGGGGATGAAGCCCTTCTCCCCATCAACATGGGGACAAGGTGCTTTGGGGACCCCCAAAGCACCCTCCCTATGTTGAGGGCATGTGGGCTGGTATGATTCAGAGGGGGGGGTGCTCGCTCGTCCCCACCCCCTCTTGCCATGCTGGGGCTGCATGCTCGGATAAGGGTCTGGTTTGGATTTCGGGTGGACCCCTACGCCATGTTTTTTTTTAAATTTGGCGCGGGATTCCCCTTAAAATCCACACAAGAAAATTTACAAATGTCATTTTGCGGTGGCACTGTTCTCAACATCACAGAGGTGCACCCTCTTACAGGCATACTAAGAGGACCAGGCACAATATTTAAAGGAATGTTTCTTTTTTATTTTTTCACTTTAATCATTAATAAAATCACTGCTCCTGAAAAACAAATCAATTTTAAAACTTTTTTTTTTTTTGCATTGATACATGTCCCCTAGGGCAGTACCCAGATCCCCATACACATTTTATGGCAATAACTCGCATATAAGCCTTTAAAATGAGCACTTTTGATTTTTCATGTTTGAGTCCCATTGATTTTAACTGCGTTTGCGTGTTCGCACAAATTTTTTGCCTGATCGCAAGTTTTGGTGCGAACCAAACCGGGGGGTATTCGGCCCATCCTTACAAACAGCAATAATAAGTGATAATTTATAATAGTCTTTAGACATTCATATAGATGCCTATTAACATACTTACATATGAAATGGAGATTTAAAGGAATATTCATTATTTCCTAGCTAGGGCTGTACAGCCCCTTCTATGGTTGTCTAAGTGCCGTCTTGGATCCAAGAGATAAAAAGCCAGTAAACAGCCACATTAATTAGACGTAAGGAGTCCTATTGATAGACAAACATTGGGTAAGCATGACTCTATGGCAGCACCCTATTTATTGTATATATAAAATTGTACATATGTTATGTGATATGTGTTCATGAATATAAATACATATCAATCTATCTATCTATCTATGTATATATATATATTTATTTATATTTATGTACAGCTTACATTGAAAGAAATTGGCAACACTCCTCCAGAAGAAGCCATTGTCAGAGAAACATGTAGAGGAAACAACAGTGGAGCCTATCCAGAAGAAACAACCAACTGTAACACTGTATATATAAAATGTATTTTTTAATATGAATTTTAATGATTTTTAAATAAAATAATTTTTATATATACAAAAGTTTGTGTTTTGGCACCAGGAAAATCCCAATATACTCTTAGAATGAAATAATGTACTATACTCTGCTTAGAATGAAATAATGTACTTAAAGGGATGTGGTGTAGTAGAGGATCATAGACCCTAAAAATGACCCCATTCAGCAAAGCATCTAGAGATAAACTATAGAAACAGTCCATAAATCATCTATGATTAATTTTTCCTGTGTGGAACGTCCTGCGTGTTGGTTCCCCGTTAATGGATTTCTGTTTGTTTTATCCCCTCTTGGGGTCTGGCTTTTCCTGTACCTGGTCTACACCCAGATAATATGCATTTGCTCTGCTAATAAGCTCCTGGTGTAGTGGAAATGTGTCGTGTTTGCAGAAAAATCATTGGAATTATTCATACTGCTCAGGCATATTGCAGAATATTAAGCATGTAAATCCCAATCAGGACAATTTTTTAAAAAATACGGTCCAGGTATTATGAATAACACTTTTTAATGTAAAGCAATTGTTGTTTTAACCTCTTGCTTACTGGGCATTTAAAACCCCCTCCTGCCCAGACCAATTTTAGGCTTTCAGCGCTGTCACTATTTGAATGACAATTGCGCGGTCGTGCGACGTTGTACCCAAACAAAATTGGCGTCCTTTTTGTCCCACAAATAGAGCTTTTGTTTGGTGGTATTTGATCACCTCTGCGGTTTTTATTTTTTGCGCTATAAACAAACAAAGAGCGACGATTTTGAAAAAAGAAAAATATTTTTTACTTTTTGCTCTAATAAATATCCAAAAATAAAATATAAAAAAAAAATTATTCATTGGGTTTGGCCGATTTATATTCTTCTACATATTTTTGGTAAAAAAAAATCTCAATCTGCGTTTATTGATTGGTTTGTGCAAAAGTTATTGCATCTACAAACTATGGGAATTGATTTATGGTGTTTTTATTATTATTTTTTTTTTTTACTAGTAATGGCGGCGATCTGCGATTTTTATTGGGACTGCAATATTGCAGCAGACATGTCGGACATTTTTGACACTTTTTTGGGACCAATGACATTTATACAGCGATCAGAAATTTTAAATGTCCACTGATTACTGTATAAATGTCATTGGCAGTGAAAGAGTTAACCTGCAGGGGGCAGTGAAGGGGTTAACAGTGTTCCCTGGGCGTGTTCTAACTGTGGGGGGGATGGGTTGGCAGGGACATAACAGATCTAACTGATCCCAGTGACAGGGATCAGTAGATCTGTCATGTCCCACTTAACAGAACGGAGAACCGCCGTGTTTACATTGGCGGTTCCCCGTTCTGCAGCTCCGCAGGCTATCGCGGGTCATCACCGGGCATCGAGTCCACCCGACCCGCGGGCAGGCCCATGCAGCGTGCGGTGGCCGCATGCACCGCCGCCGCCTGTGAGTCAATAGACGTTCACCCGGAGATTGAGATCCGCGCTGTAGCCGTCTTTCGTCTATAGCGCGGATCTCAAGAGGTTAAAGAATTTTTATGATAAACTTTATATGTTTTAAAGAATACCTAAATGCATTTTTTTTTAGTTTTGAATAGGGAGAGGGATTAGAACACTTGTCAATTTTTGCTCCCCATTAAGGAGATTCACCCTCTCTACCTGTCCTGTTTACATTTATCATTGAACATGAATGTAAAAGAAAATCCAAAATTTTGTGTTGTCCCCAAAAAAGTAATAGGGGGGAATCTTCCAATAGGGATGCTAGTTTTGGTGACCTAGGGGTTTCCAAAGAATTCCCTTAATTTGCAGGGAGTTCCTCTCACTTCCTGTTTGGCTATGGGACCGAAAGTGAAGGGAAATCTCCACAATGGGACACAGTTGGTATAAAAAAAATCTGACAGGGCTTATACCTCTCTCTTGCTTGAAAATGAAAGAACATGCTTTGCCTATAGTTCTACTTTAATTATAACTCTGATTTGTGCCTTCAAAGTCCTGTCATACTTATGGGTTTTCAACTCTTTTGAACTTGAATTTGAACTAGGGATGTGGCACTCAAAGGCCAACTCAATAAGTTGCCTTGGGGCATGAAGCCACATGACCCCTATTTTCTCCCACACCTCTGGGAGGCACATACCCTCCGCTGGTGACACAGATGAGCCTTGTATACTCCTCTCACCCCACTCTCCATATCTTAGTAGATTACTCGTTTAACAATTGTTGGTTGAACTGGATGGACTTGTGTCTTTTTTCAAACAGATTAACATTTTGTTTTCCTTTAGCTGTATTGTCTGCAATATAAATAAATTCTTGTCATTAAAGCCTTCTCATCTACCTCTCAAATTAAGTTAATATAGCTGCAACATAATGAAAGTCACAGCGCATTTTCTGCAAATTCTTCAAAAACAAGCAGAAGCATTGCTGGTATTAAGGAAGACTTGCAGTTATTAGTCTTGACCAGGGCAGAAGTTTAACAAGCAGAATAGTTAGACGCCTGTGTAAACTGCAGAATGTTCAATTTATTCTTCTTCTCTTCACCAGATAACGGTGTAGCAGAGAGAGAGGTGATAGTCGAGGTCAGCAGGGCTGCCTATAATGAGTAGCACATTCTTTTAGATGTTCAAACTTTCTTGTGTTTCAGTTCTGCCATTAATTCATCCAAACTTCATTTCATGATTGACTAGCTGTGATGCCAGTTACTCCTTGTCTTTCCAAGACTGGCAGCTTCGGTGGGATAGTTGTCATCTATCGCATATTATAACGAAGGTCCAATTAGACCTGGTTATTGGTAGACTGAAGCAATGTTTGAAGAATGTTGAAGGTTAAAGGGCTAACTTTCAAGAAAAATATATAAAAAATAATAATACATTTATAACCCTCCTCTGGCCATGGCCATTTTATATGATTGTAGCCATTTTGGTTAGAAGCCTTAAGACACTTTTTTAGAGTGTATCTAAACCCAAAAATATAAATATAATACAGTGTAGTTTACTATTCATTAAGTAATGTAGCTGCATTATAAGTTTGTTTTATTTTGCATGGCAATCCTGCAAATAACACATCATGTCCCTAGAGGGAGACCCGATTGTCACCCTAAAAATCCCTCATCCCTCAGAATTTGCCACTCTAATGGCATTTTATTAGACCCTATCAGGATTCACAATGGCACATGCCAGGGGTGCCTTCTCCCCATTGTCATACATTCTGATGATGGAGCACCTGGCTGTTGCACTGCGTAACAATCCATGGGGTATGTGTAGATTCCAGACAATACAAATTATCTCTTTGCGCAGATGATCTCCTTCTATATGTTACAAACCCACTGTGGGCGACTAGCTCTTGTGGTTCACCTTTCTTGGGAAACTTTTCTTAAAAGTCTGGCGGGTGGCCAGCTTTATTTACAAAAGGTTGCAAATAATAAAACAAAACAGTAAAACAAAACTTTGCCCTCTGGCAGTAAACTAATACAGAACAGGAGGCCTCTCTATATGATGTCAGGGCTTGTCCCTGACACCTCTAAACAAACAAAATGCAAGCCTTTCCTTTTTTCTCAGTCTTTAGAGCAATCACAGTCCAGATTTTAGCTCCCTCAGTTTAGCACACTGAGATCCAGGCTGAGTTCCTGTGAGATCGCTTCCTGGTCGTTATATCTAGCTGGAGAGGGGTTTGGGCAGACCAGAAACTCCAGACCAGAACCAGCCCTGCCAAGGTGGCTGGTAACACCTGGACCGGATTCCATCTTGGTCCCTTCAATATGAACGTATCCGGGGCGATAAATAGTGCCCATCCACTACTGCGCCTCGCATAACGTCACACCACACATGTCCATCACCTCTATTGTACATGAATTTGAGACATTCGGTAGTGTAAACACCTAAGTATAAGTTAGCTACGATAAGACTGAGGCCCTAAATATCTCTCTTTCCTCTCGGGTAGTCTCTAGTATATACGATAAAATAGTGCAGCGCTAAGAATCATGAAATAATCCATTCCCGAATGGGATCACCCAGTGAGTTCCAGTAAAGGTTAAATTGTGCTGTGTCAATAATCCTCCACCAGTCACACTATATTCTCACCTCCCCGCATGGGCTCTTATTACAGGAGCCACAATGCGCATATAAAGAACTCCTAGGAACAGATGTCAGGTCACCCAGTTAGAAACAGGAACTGCTCAATCGTTTCCTCTTCAACACCTCAATATTCCTCATCAGGTATAGGCTCCCAAATCGATCCGCTGACGAAGTTCCGGTTGGGACGATACGCGTGCGGGAAAGGGAAGTGACATCATCCGCAGCCGCCGCTGTCTCCAAGTGTGGTTGCACCTTGGAGCATCCATCATCACTACAAACGTGTTTTTTATTGAGTTCATGTGAGTACCCCCCTGTTTCATGTTGTTCAATAAAGCCTAAGCATTTGAAGCAGTGAGCACTAGATGTGGTACCATTTGTTCATTTCATGTACCGGGGAGAGATCTTGTGGAACTCGATTTGGGAGCCTATACCTGATGAGGAATATTGAGGTGTTGAAGAGGAAACGATTGAGCAGTTCCTGTTTCTAACTGGGTGACCTGACATCTGTTCCTAGGAGTTCTTTATATGCGCATTGTGGCTCCTGTACTAAGAGCCCATGCGGGGAGGTGAGAATATAGTGTGACTGGTGGAGGATTATTGACACAGCACAATTTAACCTTTACTGGAACTCACTGGGTGATCCCATTCGGGAATGGATTATTTCATGATTCTTAGCGCTGCACTATTTTATCGTATGGACTTGATTTGAAGGGTTTTGGATTATTTTCCTTTAAGTGTTCAGCTGCTACTGATTTGAGTTAATTGCTGCGCTGTTTGATATTTGTTATATGCTAGTCTCTAGTATATACCGTATTTGCCGGCGTATAAGACGACTGGGCGTATAAGACGACCCCCTACTTTTCCTGTTAAAATATAGGGTTTGGGTTATACTCACCGTATAAGACTACCCCTCTTCCGCGATCTCAGCGCGGCTTGTGAGGACACTTCTATCATAGAAGTCAATGTAAGCCGCGCTGAGATCGCCCTGAAAATAGTGCAGGAACCATTTTTCTAAGTCGGAGCGAAGTGATTCGCTCCTATTAGAACGGTTCCATTGCACAGCATTGAGACGACTTGTCAGGCGACTCAAGTCACCTGACAAGTCGCCTAGATGTGAACGGGCCACTTTTTTACATTTGGTGGTCACAAGCTAAAAACATTTTTTTTGCTAGAGAATTACTTAGAACCCCCAAACATTATATTTTTTTTTTTCAAACACCCTAGAGAATAAAATTGCGATTGTTTCAATACTTTTTGTCACCCATATTTGCGCAGCGGTCTTTCAAGCGCGATTTTTTTGGAACAATTTTACTTTTTTGAGTTAAAAAATAAGACAACAGTAAAGTTAGCCCAATTTTTTTTGCATATTGTGAAAGAGGATGTTACGCCGTGTAAATAGATGCCATACATGACATGGTTGAAAATTGCACGCACTCGCGGAATGGCGACAAAGTCCTGTATTTAAAAAGTTCCATAGGCGACGCTTTAAACATTTTTAATGGTTACCAGGTTAGAGGTGCAGAGGAGGTCTTTTGCTAGAATTATTGCGCACACTCTGGCGATCGCGGTGATACCTCACATGTGTGGTTTGAACACTGTTTTCATATGTGGGCGCGACTTACGTATGCATTTTCTTTGCTGCACGAGCTCGCGGGGACGATGGCGATTTAAATCTTTTTTTTTTTTTTTTTTTATTTATTTATTTATTTTTAGCACTGTTCCTTTAAAAAAAAA
>BLSH010145660.1:3076730-3113766 GCA_018402905.1 Glandirana rugosa | reverse complement strand
TCTAAACATGTAACCAGTAAAAAATTTTAACGCATCACCTATGGAGATTTTTAAGTACCAAAGTTTGGCGCCATTTCCTGAGTGGGCGCAATTTTAAAGCGTGACATGTTGGGTATCTATTTACTCGGCGTAACATTATCTTTCACAATATACAAAAAAATTGGGCTAACTTTACTGTTCTGTTTTTTTTTTTAATTCATAAAACTTTTTTTTCCAAAAAAAACGCATTTGAAAAATTGCTGTGCAAATACCGCGTGACATAAAAAGTTGCAATGACCGCCATTTTATTCCCTAAGATCTCTGCTAAAAATATATATATAATGTTTGGGGGTTCTGAGTAATTTTCTAGAAAAAAAACAATGATTATTACATGTAGGAGAGAAATGTCAGAATTGGCCTGGTTGGAAAGTGGTTAAAGAGACCTGGATTAGCCAAGGAAGAATGGGAAATGTGAATATTTGCTGAATGGCGGCTAATGTGTTTATACTTCTACTGGCATTTGACACACAAAAAAAGTAGTAAATGATTGTCCAGTTTAAGTAATTTACAACAGCATGGCCCGCGCAAAAATTAAAAAAAAAATGATCCTTCAGGTCTGGTATGGTATTTAAGGGAAACCCCGTGCCAAAATGTAAAAAAAAATGACGTGCGGTTCCTCCCAAAATCCAAACCAGGCCCTTCAGGTCTGGTATGAAATTTAAGGGGAACCCCACACCAAAATGTTTTAAAAAATGACGTGGGGTCCCCCCCAAAATCCAAACCAGGCCCTTCAGGTCTGGTATGGATTTTAAGGGGAACCCCGCACCAAATTAAAAATAAAAAATGGCGTGGGGTCCCCCAAAATCCAAACCAGACCCTTATCCGAGCACGCAGACCTGGCATGGCAGGAGGGGGTGGGGACGAGCGAGCACCCCCCCTCCGAACCATACCAGGCCACATGCCCTCAACATGGGGAGGATGCTTTGAGGTCCAACCCAAAGCACCTTGTCCCCATGTTGATGGGGAGAAGGGACTCATCCCCACAACCCTGGCCGTTGGTTGTGGGGGTCTGCCGGCAGGGGGGCTTATCAGAATCTGGAAGCCCCCTTTAATAAGGGGGCCCCAAGATCCCGACCCCCCCATGTGAATAGGTTTGGGGTACTTTGTACCTCTACCTATTCACCAAAAAAGGAGTGTAGTGTAAAAAAAACAGTAGGCAGTTTTTGAAAAGTCCTTTATTTAGTATTATTGCTTCTTTATTCTTTCTTTTTCCATCTTCTCCTGACCCACTCCTTCTTCTGGTCTTCTTCTTCTTTAAGTCTTCTTGCTTCCTCTCTTTGTCTTCAATCTTCAATCTTCATCTTCTTTCTTCTTTTCCCACCGCCGCTCTCTTCGCTGCTGCAGTCCGCCCCCTGCGTGTCTTGCCGAATGGGCGGTCTTCACGAAGAAGTTATTTTATAAGAAGGTGCGGGGCCACCCAGTGACCTAACTGAGGCAACCCGTCCCTTCTGACATCATGTGATGTCAGAGGGGGTCAGTCACCCATTTACATCACGGGTGGCCTCGCCCCTTCTTATAAAAGAACTGTTATCGTGAATACCGCCCATTCGGCAAGACGCGCAGGGGCCGGACTGCAGCAGCGGAGAGCATGGCGGCGGGGAAGGAAGAAAGAAGATGACAATGAAGATTGAAGATGAAGAGAAAGCAAGAAGACTAAAAGCAGAAGAATAAGACCAGAAGAAGGACCGAGCCAGGAGAAGATGGAGGAAGAAAGAAGAAAGAAGAAAAGAGCTATAATACAAAATAAAGGACTTGTCAAAAACTGCCTGTTTTTTTTTTTTACACTACACTTCTTTTTTGGTGAACAGGTAGGGGTACAATTTGCCCCAAACCTGTTCACATAGGTGGGGGGGTCGGGATCTGGGGGCCCCCTTATTAATGGGGGGTTCCAGATTCCGATAAGCCCCCCCACCCGCAGACCCCCACAAGCACCGGCCAGGCTTGTGGGGAAGAGGCTCTTGTCCTCATCAACATGGGGACAAGGTGCTTTGAGGTGGGGGCAGTGCCCCCTCTCCGCCAAAGTGCCCATACTGCCCATGTTGAGGGCATGTAGCCTGGTACAGTTCAGGAGGGGGGGCGCTCGCTCTTCCAACCCCATCCTAACTGGTCAGGGCTGCATGCTCGGATAAGGGTCTGGTTTGGATTTTAGGGGGACCCCCACATCAATTTTTTTTTAATTTGGTGCGGGGTTCCCCTTAATATCCAAACCAGACCCGAAGAGCCTGGTTTAGACTGGGGGGGGGGGTGCATGCACTTTTTTCCATTTTTTCCAGCGATTTTTTGTATATTGCCAGGAACCACTGTCTGTGTTGATGGGGAATCATGCAAATTTCTTTCCTGCAACCTGTGCTTGCAGGAAAGAAATTTTCACCGTGTGTGGCCAGCCTAAGTACATGATTTACTTCAGAATTTCCGGTTTAAGTTAAGCTGTGTGCAGAAAAGCATATGTAATATATTTAAATTTAACATTGTGGTTTTCCCTGGCACTCAGACTAGTTTAGCAAAGTTTTTAGGCACCTCATCCCAAATAATTAGTAGGGTAGATAGAGGATTGTTCCCAGACGGGATTATGCGGTGCAAGAAAATAAATACCTTTACAGACAATATAACATAAAAATATTACATCTTTTATTCGTTTACAACATACATAAAAAGAACAAAGAATTGTATAAAATCATACAATACAGCTGTTGACGGGTAGGTGATTCCACCATACACAAGGGGTTTATGTATTGCTGGTGGTAGGTCAGACGATTATTGTCCCAACATGTTTCGCCTAGATACGCTTCCTCAGGGGATCTAATAGTCCGCCACCAACTGTATGCTTAGATAAATATAAGTACAGAATAACAATTATCAAAAAAAGATGTATTAATGCAATACTACATATTATTTGACATTTTCAACACTTATCTCACCATGGGATCATACCCCTTCTATCTCTTCCCCTTCCAGCCCCCTCAAGATGGACAAGCCCCCAATGACTTACCAAGATAAACCCAAATCACCTAGCTGGGGGCGCATGTAGTCCACAGCCACAGGAAACCTAGCACTTCCTCCATTGCAGGAGACGCATATAGTCCAAGCTGGGATGGATAGTACAAAAATAAATACCAGAAAAGAGGAACTAGACCAGTTATTATGTAATGTATGCCACATAGAAAAGATAGTTTAACCTAGGCAGCAGACCAACTATGCATTGCCAGTCAGCATTAATAAGTTATGAGACCGATCACTAGTACATAAAAAGAAAGTTCCAAGTCTGAACAACCAATACTGATTCTATACCAATAATCTCAGAGTCTACCACAAACAACTTTGAACAAAAGCACCATTTGATCAGAGATATTAATACCTGCAGTATGAACAGAGTCCTTATGCGCCCCCAGTGTCCAGCTGACTGATACAGCTGGAGCCGCCGGCTTTATGCGTCTCCCACTCGGCCGGCATCTGACGTCACTGGCCGAGTGCGGACGTGACCCGGAGTGGGCGCATGTGCCGGAGATCCGTATCCAGCCGGAGACTCCAATCCCCAAGCTCCCCAGTGGCGGCCGGGGCCGAGACCAGGAGCAACCCCAGGCAAAGCCCAGCTCCGTATCCCCGCCCAATCAGCACACCGCACGGGGATACGGGGCGGAGAGTCCGATACACCAGTGGTGATGCATGGACAACAGACGCCAGAGCACATGGCCCCACTGAAGGAAGGGGGATTGCCAGTGTATACCAGCGCCCCCTTGCATCCGTACAATGGCAATGTGTGCCGTGGCGACCCAGGCAGAACCACACATACACCCCAGCACTGGAAAAACGGCATTCCAGCCAGTCATCAATGGGTGCTCAGAGGGGAGCTGCAAAGAGGAAGGAAGGGGGGGGAAGAAAGGAATTTTAATGATCCCATCAAAGGATAAAGGATTCCTAAAACAGACAATTCAATACAGGAATATAACTATACACATACTTGAAAGGCCATTAAACAACACATGTAGAACTAACTTAACTACAGAATCCAAGTAGTATCATGGCGATCCATAGCATTGCTAATATATATATTTCTAAAGACCATAGATTACAAATTGCAGATTACAATGTTCTCTGCCACAATATTGTGGCATGTGCGCTGCAGATAGATCCTGCCCTGACCCTGGCATCTCCATGTACACTGACCATATCCTGGCATGGCATCGTTACATTGATGATGTTTTCATGCTGTGGAGAGGCCCCGCCTCTCTTCTACAGCAATTTTTAGCCTACATTAACCAGAATGAGCTGAATCTGCACTTCACTATGTCTTACAACACCCATGAGCTGTCCTTCTTGGATGTGATGGTCCGTAAGGGTCAGGATGGGCGACTACTTAGTCAACTATTTCGCAAATCCACTACTGGAAACTCTTTACTCCACGCCAGCAGTTTTCATCCGAAACCAATTCTGGCCTCTATCCCTTACAGCCAGTATCTTTGAGTGCGCCGCAACTGTTCCAATGAGCCCACATTTCTTAAAGAGGCCAAAGAGCTACAGACACAACTTCTAGAACGTGGATACTCTGGAACCTCTTTGAAACGCGCATTTAGAAGAGTTCGGAGCATTCTCCGAACTGACTTACTTTACAATAAAAAGACACATATTTCAGATCAGACTACACACATTGTTACTACATATTCCATACAACATAAACAAATAAAACATATTCTCGGCAAATATTGGCATCTTCTCACCATGGATTCCCAACTATCCTCATTTGTTCCGGATGCACCAGCTGTGGCCTATCGCAGGGCTCCTTCAGTCGGCGACAGACTGGTCTTTAGTGAATTCTGAAACCACAGGAGGGATCCATGTATACGTCATGGCACCTTCTCCTGTGGGTGATGCAATTATTGTCAATATATGGATAGACGTAGTAGAATTGTATTGCCTAACCACCAAGTTTTTCATCCTAAACATTTTGTTAATTGCAAAACTCCCGGCATAGTGTACCTCCTCTCTTGTGAGTGTGGAGGTTACTATGTTGGGAAAACCAAAAACGAATTCTGGAAGAGGATATATCAACACATCCTTTCCATAACTAAACGTGATCCAGACACCCCTATTGGCCGACATACAGCAGAAATTCATCCTACCTCTCTTCCCAGGGTTTTTTTTCTAGCCCTGGACAGGGTCCACCTTGGCTCGCGTGGGGGTGACTATAATAAACAGCTCCTCCAGCGCGAGCTCTGGTGGATCCACACCCTCCAGGCTACGTCCCCTCCTGGACTCAATGAGATCTGCAGTTTTAAACCTTTTCTCCCGGGCTTCACATCGAGGGGATGCAAACTCAATTTATGAGTATTTCCACCTCCCTATCTCTCTTTTTTCTTTTCCTTTCACCAACATCCATTGTACCAATTATCAATTTTCATCCTTTGTTCCTTCCTTTTTTCTTTGAACATTCATTATACTTATTGTTACAATTCCCATTTTATTTTCAATATTATTATCTTTCCTTGCTATTTCTCGGCATTTTGACACATTATTACCATATAGATACTTTTCCCATACTTCCGATGTTGCATCTTTTCATCCCTTTTTATATCTATTGTTCTGCAGTATTTTGGGCCATTTACATCTTTTCATTCCCTGCCCCCCCCCCCTCCTTCCTAGCCTCCTTTTATGTCTTTCCTTTATTTTTTCAATTTGGCTTTCATTTTTTGTTCTTTTTTTCCCCCTTCCTTCCTTTTTTCTTTCGCTTTTCTTTTTTTCCCTTTTCTTCTCCTTCTCCTGCTTTTGCTCTATTTTTTCCAACACCACTTGCCCAAGCACTGTGATAGCATCCACATTCCATTTTTCTCCATCTTCTCGCCCACACCATCCACCGCTGGGGGTCGCACTTGCTCCCTGGATTGGGGGCATTGTGCACCACCCGGCGGGTAGGCTCCACTGGAGTTTGCCATTGCAGTCCTTTGACCGCTTCGGCTCCTCCTTGTCGGAGCAAGCTTTTTGTCCAAGCGGACTTCCGTCTGCTTGGACACACCGGCCGGCGGAGGTCCGGCATGTGATGTCATCCCGCCCCTCAGGGCGGAGCAACGCCGCATGCCGCTCACTCCGGAGGGACTCATGGCGTTCGGTATATGGGCTCATCAACCCGCATTACATGAACGGCCAGCACCTGATAGTGTCTCCTCGGATTGGCTGCCGAGAATATCCACGCCATTTATAGCTAGGTTCAATCGCCGCCATGCAGCCCTTACTTGCACTGACCGCACTGACCAGGTAACATGACACCATGATTATTATTTTTTCTATTGATAGTCTCCTCATTCATGCCTTATGTGCCTATAATCTACTTATAATAGCACATGGTTTTGATGCTTTAGATACCTGTTTACATTTATGTTTGGTATGCAGCATTTGCATCCTATGTCTCACAGAACTGTTTCACAACAAATATTTGTTCAATTTGGCACTGTCCGGCATAGCATAAGGCACGCTATCTCTCACACATACCCTTCAATTTCTACCAGTGCGATACACTTTACACCCTTATACATTTGTATGCGTTTTTTCTATTTAGTGTAATCCACACCCTCCAGTGTGGTTTGGCTGGCACAGCCACCTTGAGCCCCTTGTGGTTGCACAATACTTCATGCTCCCTTTCCGGGGTTCACACCTCCAGCGGTCATTTGGATCTGTCTTCCAGATCCTTTGGGCTGACATCATACCTGGTTTGTTGGGTGCCTCCAGTCCATATGTAAGTGGCATACTCACCTTCCTTGGTGGGCGCTTATTTATGTAATTTACTCTTGATTTTGTTTTCAAAAACTTCCACACAATATATATTTATGTTATGTATGCTTTAATCTCCTACAGACAGTACATTTTTGTTGCACTTGATGCTTAATATTCCCTGAAGAAGGATTAACCGAAACATGTTGGGACGCTTGTGATATTGCCCCTGGACCCTGCTGTCTACAGTGGTCATCTGAGTGTGCAAATCTCAAATGCATCTAGTTCAACTTCTTTCTATGCTGTCATTGACTGGGGTACCCTGAATTTATTTTGTTATTTTGTATTTTATGTTATTATTTACCTTGCTCCTGTTTTTGTAAAGTGACGAATATGTGGCAAACATTTCTGTCCACTTTGTTTTTATCAACTATGTATGAATAAAATGCTCAACTTTTTACCACATTCCCATTTTTTCTGATTTACCCTTTTTACCATATCTGCCTTTAAAGTCCAGGGGGATTATTTATACTTGGGACATCCCTCCCATTTTCCAAATGTTAATTGTACGCTGCAGTTTTTTTGTCTATGTTTATCACCACTCCATGACCATGAGTATGAATCCATGTGTAAAAATATACTACTAAAAAGGGAATGGTATCGTCCTATCTCTAGGACAGTAATCACTAATTATGAAAATGAATATTACAATTTAATTTTGAAAGCACTTCATAGAGGAATTATCAACAAAGACACATGGTCCTTCCTTAATACAAAAGATCCTAAGTTACCCACGTTTTATGCCCTACCGAAAGTGCATAAGTCCCTTACCAAACCATCGGGCCGCCCAATTATATCGGGATGTGCTAGTATGACAGAGAGCGCTAGTCCCTTAGTAGACAATTATTTAAGACCTCATGTGACAGCCCTATTTTCCTATGTTCGTGACACCATCGACCTTTTACGTATGGTTGATGGAATACACTTACTGGAAAGTGTTTGGCTCATTGCGCTTGATATTGAAAGTCTTTACAACAGTATCCCTCATACTAAGGGCTTGGAAGTTATAGAAAAGTATTTAAGAGAAAGGGGTCCCTCAGCTGAAAAATACAACCTTTTTGTACTAGACTTGCTAAAATTTATCTTGACATGAAATGTGTTTATGTTTGGCTCTTCCCACTACCTCCAGGTGCAGGGGGTGGTGATGGGGACACGATGTGCCCCATCGTATGCCAACCTGTACCTGGGGAGGTGGGAAGGAGAACTCTTTGCTAACGAATCCTTATCCGGGCTGCTTGGTTATATTGCGGAATGGTATCATTATATTGACGACGTATTAATCTTCTGGACAGGTACAAAACAAGAATTTTTACAGTTTTTCGAGGAAATTTCAATTAATGACTTTAATCTTAAATTCACATTTGAACTGAGTCAGAAAAGGATTAATTTTCTAGATATCCAATTGTCTGTTGACAAGGATGGATATGGTTTTTCATCATTATATAGAAAACCCTCGGCGGGTAATACGATACTTCATGCAGACAGTGCCCACCCTGAATTACTCATCCAAAGCATACCATATAGCCTGTATTTGCGTGCCAAACGCAACTGTAGCAGATCAGAAAATCTTGCATCAGCAGCGAGAGATCTTTACAATAGATTACGACAACGTGGCTATACTCATTCTTGTTTAAAGAGAGCCTACAAAAGGGCCAAGAATAGGGATAGAGGAGACCTTATTCGTCCAAAAACCAATAGAAAAACAGATCAATCCCTGAGACTTATATCAAGATATTCTGTTCAACATGCCAAGATTAAGAACATTCTAAAAAAACACTGGCCTTTACTTAAGGCAGATCCTCTAGTAAGTAGACATATAGGTCATTATCCTCAAATTACATTTAGACGTGCCCCCTCACTTCGAGACAAATTGGTACAAAGCCATTTTAATCCTACAACTAAAACCAAGGCCTCAGAGCCCTGTACATTTTCCTGTGGACACTGCGATATGTCTCCATTTATGGCTAATACCTCCACTGCCCAGCTGCCGAATGGACTACTCCATCACTCTCAACATAGAGTGACTTGTAACACCATAGTGGTCGTCTATCTGGCCAGCTGTGCATGTGGAGGTTTCTATGTTGGAAAAACTAAAAGAGCATTCCGAGTTAGAGTCGGTGATCATTTTAAACCTTTGTCAAAATGACGAATGTCCACTGCGATTGCAAGACACATTGGCATTTTCATGACTTTGATCCAAATTATATAAAATGTATGGCCCTTGAACATCTACCGGCGCATCCCAGGGGGGGGGGGGCAGTGTGGATAAAGCACTGCTCCAGTTGGAATCGCGGTGGATCTATGATTTGAAGGCTACTCAGTTTCCAGGATTCAATGAATACCTCAGTTTTAAACCTTTTCTATCCTGAATGTCTAGATGTGCTATATCCCCCTTCCTGGTCTCGGCCCCGGCCGCCGCTGGGGAGCTTGGGGATTGGAGCTTGGATACGGATCGCCGGCACATGCGCCCACTCCGGGTCACTTCCACACTCGGCCGGTGACATCAGACGCCGGCCGAGTGGGAGACGCATAAAGCCGGCGGCTCCGGCTATATCAGTCAGCTGGAGACTGGGGGCGCATAAGGACTCTGTTCATACTGCAGGTATTAACATCTCTTATCAAATGGTGCTTTTGTACGAAGTTGTTTGTGGTAGACTCTGAGATTATTGGTATAGAATCAGTATTCTATTACGGTGAATCTCTAGCCCAAATACTAATAGTATGGATCCACAGTCCGCGCCTCTGGCTTAAATATTAGTGTTACTTCTAAATTACTTTGATGTAGCTGCCACTTTTAAGAATCCATAATCAACATAAAACAAATGCCATACAGTGTTCAACAAGCATTGAGCGGCGCTAAATTCATATACATGAAGTGTATGATTCAAAATGCAAGCATAGAGTCCCAATAGAGAAATAGAAAGTGCTCGTGAAGAGATGAACCACTCCAATCACTCCCACATCCACTTCGCAGTAGAGCCCAGGTATGTTTCAGAGGGTTAATTTATCTTCTATTCCACCTAGTGATAGCATGCAGGTGTGCAGATAATAAGGGTGGACCCTTACCAGACGGTGTGGCTAGGCACTCATCATGCTCTAGCTAAATCCGCTTTTTGTGCTACCTTGCACTGAGTCCCTGGATAATTTCTCTTGGGGTTCAGAGTGGTCACAGATCATAAAGGGAGTGGAAAAAACTCACATAGCATGATATCTTTGGTGACTTTTATTGTCCAAATAAAAACTTCTCATAAAAACACACGCTGTATGTAACATGAACTTAAAACTCTATATTCCTCCTATTGCACTCACTACTGGTTTAATTACTCTTACCAGATAGTGGATGGTAAAGCGCTTTATTTGTCCTTCAGTTCTGGGTGCCGGCCCTCCACGGTCCTCGGCCCCCTGTCCCGGACTTGGCGTGCCTTGCAGTCCTCCAAAGTTCTCCGGCCAGTGGAGAGCGGAGGGATGCGTGGCTTCCTTCAGTGAGTATGCCGTGCAGTCCAATCACGACGCGTTTCGTCAGAGATGACTTCTGCTGGTGATTGGCTGCACGGACTGACGGCAAACTTCTTATACCCGCCCTCCATGATCAGGATCCAATCGGGAGAGCTACCCCTCGTATAGGAACGACTGTGGAGCGTCTGCAATCTCTTATGTACATACATGGATTCTGCTTTTTGCCTCTACATACATATATATATTACATGTCACTCTATCTATTATGCCTACTGGTATACTTCTGTTGATATTACTCGGAATTAAGCGTTTATCTATGAATAAGACATAGGGAAAGATATATTAGTCTTCTCAGCCTGACATGCAATAATCCTCGTAACCATTATTAATCGATCTGTCATTTTCAGGTGTCACCCTGGGGGGTTCACCTGCCAAGAATTCCAGAGGGGTATTGCCAGAGTTTCCTTTAGTGCAAACTCCTCAAAAATATTAAGGTTTATTCTGGGGACCTTGGTGGTCCTTACCCCTCTGTAGTTACTAGAGTGGTACTTAGCTTTCTGTTTAAGCTCTCTCCTTGAGTGCACCCTCTATGTACTATTTATACTAAAATGGTGAGATTGCATTATGGAATCTGGTCCTCCGATGTCTCCTATTAAGTGTCACTAATGAAAGCATTAATATCGAGTTCAACATTCAACCCATGGGGGTGTAAACACCCCATAAGATAAATCCACTGGGTTTCTCTCCGAGAGAGATCTCTAATCCTATTGGACCCCCTCCACACTGGAAATACTGTTTCAATGCCACAGAATCTTACTAGTGAAGGGTCCCTGTCATGTTTTTCTCTGAAGTGTAATGAGACATTATGGTCCTTGAAGCCTTTTTTAATGTTGACCAGGTGTTCACCAATTCTAATACCCAATTTTCTTTTAGTGCATCCTATATAAAAAAGGCCACAAGGACACCAAAGCAGGTACACTACATGTGTTGTATTACATGTTATGTAATCCTTTATTTGGAATGTTTGACCTTCCCTATTAGTGAATTCCTGTCTCTGTTTGTTCAGACCCATTGTCCACCTACAGGCTTTGCATTTTTTGCACGGAAAATATCCGGATTTGTTGGTAGGAAATTTCTGTGGGCCTGGGGCATCTAAAATTTTCTTTACTATACAGTCCCCAAAGGATGGTGCCCTTCTGTAGATGAATTTAGGGGAATCATGCAGATATGGGCCTAAATGTCGGTCCATCTGTAGGATGTGCCAGTGCTTTGAAATAATATTTTCCACTTCTCTGTACTGAGTGTGAAAATTAGACAAAAACTTGAATTGATGGGTCTTATCCGTAATCGACAATTCCTTGTTGTTTAATAGGTTTTCTCGTGGGATGTCAGATACTTCCTCTCTTATTTGATCTAATCTGTCTGCATGGTATCCCTTTTGTTCAAATTTTATTTTAAGACTTTCTGATTGAGTGTAATAATCAGAGAGTTCACTACAATTTCTACGGACCCTAAGAAATTGCCCTTTCGGGATGTTTTTGATCCATGACGGATGATGGCCACTTTTAATGGACAAGAAACTGTTGCGGTCCGTAGGTTTGAAGTAGACTTTTGTTTTGAGGGATGTTTCTAATCTTTCTATGGTCACATCCAGATAGTCTATTGATGTGTCACTGATGTTATAGTCAAGTCTGATGTTCTTATTATTATGATTCAAGTTAGTCATAAACTCCAAGGCCTCATCTCTTGACCCCCTCCAAATGATTATCAAATCGTCTATGTAACGACGGTAGAACATTATCTGAGTTATCGGTGTGGCATAGATGACCCTGTCCTCCCATTCCGCCATGAACAGGTTGGCGATGATGGGGGCAAATTTGACCCCCATAGCAACGCCAACCTGCTGAGTGTAGAAGGAATGGTTGTACCAGAAATAATTGTGTGATACACAAAAATCCAAAACTTTCCCCAGGAACTTTTTTTGTGCGAAGGTAATGTCCTCACGCCTACTCAGAGCCCAGTTTAGAGCCAGAATAGCGTCTTCATGTTGGATTATGGTATACAAAGATGACACATCTGCTGTTATTAGTAGAATGTTGTCATCTTTGCTAAAGGTAATGGTGGTTATAGATTTTAACAAATCCTTAGTATCTTTTAGGAAAGCCTTGGTTTGACTTACACTGGACTGTAAAAAAGCGTCTAGATATTGTCCTAATCTAGCAGTTACCGACCCAATACCATTCACAATCGGCCTGGGAGGGGGATTTGTTAGATTTTTATGGATTTTAGGTACGGTATAAATAACAGGGATCCTGCAGAAACTAGGACTTAAATATCGTCTTTCTTTTTTATTAATAGCGTACGTCTTATAGCCTTCATCCACTAAAGCATACAGTTGTTTCTTGTATGCTTCAGTTGGGTCTTTACGTAATCTACTGTATGTAGTTGTATCATTGAGCAGATCATTCATTTGTTGTTGGTAGAATGTCCTATCCAAGATTACCACGCCCCCACCCTTGTGCGAGTTCAAGGACACTCACCCACACCCCTATGTAAGCCTTGAACATAAAGAACATGTATTATTCTCTGCAGCCTGGACAAACCAGCTTGGATATATTCAGACAAATCAAAAATAATGCTAGCTTGCTGATTCATCTGTTGTAAAATTTTGATTTTATCATCACCAATGATGAATATTATAGAGACCTGGATTAGCCAAGGAAGAATGGGAAATGTGAATATTTGCTGAATGGCGGCTAATGTGTTTATACTTCTACTGGCATTTGACACACAAAAAAAAAGCAGTAAATGATTGTCCAGTTGATTAGTTGCTGCTTTATAGAGGCTACTTTAAGAATTTTTCTGCTTTAAAAAAAAAAAACAACTTTACCAACTATGGAGTTGGCTTTATTATATCTATAAATGTTTCACTTGAGCCGTTCAGTTTTAATTTGCATATATTTTCTGAAGAATTACAATTTACAAAAAAAGCTAATAATAGGATTGTGTTTGTTAGTAAAACTTAATTTCCATTTAACTTTTTGTATTATAATTTCTCCTTTGTAGCATGCTGGGTAAAAGAACTCAGAAAGAGACAGTACTCTGCAGGTGGTCCGAGTATTTCTTATAAACAATTAGTTATGTTATTGGCATTCACAGATACACTTTTTAAATACAAATGGCTTTGACACATAAGAATCAGCAGATGTGATGTATTGACAATCTCCATATGAGATCTGAGAACAAAATAATAAATATCAAATATAGCTTTTAATAATGTATATACAAAACTTGCATGTACTGTAGTGGAAAAACAAACATTAAAAATACTCAAAAACCCCAGGAATATATTAGACTTGTTTTTTTTTTTAATTAATAATGAGAAAAAGGGCAAAAACTCTTTTTCACACTTTTTATTGGTATTAAAGTCCATATGAGACATACAAGATGACAAAATAAAGTGTTATCATTTAAAAGTAGTCCATACATCACAGCAACTGTTAATCCCTAAAGCTGACAAATTAATTCCAGGTATGGCCCCCTTATATAACTGGCAAAAGTGAGATATCAAGACCCATGTATCAAGTGACCTAGAAAAGGTGGTTTGTATCTGGTTTGTTTGACAAAATGCAGTTGACTAGATAATCTACAGTCACCACACTCCTCTCTCATAGATAAATGGACTACAGATTGTACAAATTTCAATACCCATGCAGTAGTTCCATGCTGTATAGGTGATCTAAAATGCTAGAAAGCAATGGCTTATGTGTGTGTAAATGTCATCTTGAGCTACTGAGCTTGGTAAAAAACATGTATTGTCATCAAAGAAGATAGGGATAGCCTGGAAGACAAAGAGCCTAAAGTTTCACCTACTGACTGAAAAAAATGTTTCATAATTGCTTAATATTTTTTTTATTTTTTTTACCCTTGACTGCAATAAATGAAGAAAAAATAAACACAACGTCTTTGCCTTGCCTTTAAGTCACCATCAGTTCAGAAATCAAGAACGATATTAATAGGGAGTCGTTTCTATTTTGCATGATTAATCGTCTTTAATTACTTTAACTAGAACTGCAATCTATACACAGTTGTGTTCTAGTCAACCATTAAACTTTTCCCCCCAGGATATTCCTCAATTCTGTATTAATCACTATCTATTTCTCCTGGGTAAAACATTTTATAAATAAAAATAAATTTACTCCAGAGAAGGAAATCTGGAGTATATTAGAACTTTCCTATGAATTTGTATGCCGGGAACCAACAGCCAGAGCTTCCCATCTCTCCAAATTTATAAGTATAATTATCTGCTTTAGATGCAATATCCTGCATTGTTATAGTGATCTATACACTTATTGTCAGCAATATGCAAGAAATAAATTTTAAAAGCTTCTAATATTATATATTGTTACGAACAAAACAATCAAGATGTGAGTCAAAATTTAACACAGAGAATTACATTTGTATTCATATTAATGTTTTTCGCTGAAAGGGGAAAAAAAAAATAACACAGCAACACATTGAAGTAATCAAACAGTGCTATCCCATTTTATTTATTTATTCTCTTAAATAATTTATTTGTCTTGGGACTGCACTTGTTTAACTTTCTTCCATAATGAATCACAATACAGTCATTTCCATTTTTTTTTTTCGCATGTGCATTTAATGCTGAAAATAATAATTTGTAACTTAGTTTATATAGTTCAGCCACTAAAATCTTTTTAATTACTAAAGGGCATTTTTTTACTTTGGATCTTTCTGCTGTATTTACTGTTGTTTAAAGCAATTTTGTTTTTAATTATTTGCACAGTTAACAAATAGAGGGAGTGACATTTTCAGTTTCTTAGCATAATAGTATGTTAGCTGACTAGTAATTATTTTTTAGCTCCATCAAAAATACCATTAGATTATACTCAGGGCTAGAGTAACCTTTACGTATATGCAGACATTCTGAAATTGATACTGCCTTGAATGGAAATGTGTAAAACAATTATGTTAAAAAATGTAAATCACCAGTAAAACTTGTAACATAGAGCCAAACACGGGTCACTGACCATAAACAGACGATTTTAACACTGTGGTTTTTACGTTTATTTAAAGTGGTTCTAGTCAAAAAGGTTTAGAATGCATTAAGGTAAAAAAACCCTTCTGTTTGCTGTTCCTCCATCCCCCCTCCATAAATACAAGTCCTGAACCAACCCAGTGCTGTTCCGGTCTGCAAGTCTTCTGTCCTCTCTCCCCACTCTCACAAGCTGCAGTCAGTCAAATCCTGTGAGCAGAGAGCTATGGGAGGGGCTGAGCCAACCTTCGTGTGCCTATGGATGGATGCACACACCCCAGCTCGGGAGAGAGCCTGCACATGTGCCCCATAGGATGCGTCTGCCTATGGTTGTGCACAGGGAAGAGGAGGAGCAAGTTTGAATCCACTTACTGTTGACTCACTCATTACCCCTTCTGGAGGTCTGTTCCAAGCATCAACTACTTTTTCAGTAAATTCACCTCTGTAGTTGGTGGTTATAATGGTCATCAGAACATAAAGGAAGAGGAAATCCAAAAATTGAGAAACGTGTTCAGCTTTCTTCCTGTTTCCTCTCAAAGAAAGTGAAAACAATTATGGGACATTAGCAACAACAAAAAAGAGGTTTTTATTGCTTCTCTATTCCATACAACACTGATCAAAATGTTTTGGCTTATGATATACTTTAAAGGTTAACTCCACTTTCATGGGTAGTCTGTAATAAGGGTGTTTCTATTGCCTAAAGCCCTGCACACATGGGCCGAATGCCAGCTGACATAGGTGGGTTAAATAACACCAGCCGACCTTTCAATGGCCAAATTCCAATAGCAGAGATTACTGATCGGAATGTTATGGTGGAGGAGTTGTTCCCATGTCAGAAAACAAGAGCTCAGCAGGGGAGGTCACTATACTAACGTTGGATCATTAGTACAGCAGCTCTGACTGGAGCTGACAGTTTTTTGTCCTTCAATCCCCTGGTTCGAACAGAAAAAAAAATGAATAGTGTGTACCAGGCTTAAATCTCCAGTGTTAAAGGGTGTCCCTTAAATCCCAGAAGGCTGGTGGGTATGCTTCAATGTAAATTTATGAGATAGATGGATAAACCAGACCACCTAACTCCCTAACAGCACTGTGACCTGTTTACTTTTCAGGCTCACTGGATAAGGGGTGTAAAGGTGGGTACCACCACATCTGCTACTGAGAGTGCCATCAGGGGATGGAGCCCGCCCTGGCTCCTGCATTGGCTCAAAAAGGAAAGGGGTGATCCCTGATGCCTCACATTTGAGGAATGCTATGGAAGTGATTGGAGTGGCAACCTCAGTCTGGACTCCAACCAGGCCATGCCCCCAGATGCCTCTGATGTGCGGCATCAGGGATCACCCCTTTCCTTTTTGAGTCACTCCTAACAACAGCTGGTTCAGCTAATAGGAAACACCAACTTTCCAAGATAAAGTACTGTTTGAACCTTGAAGAAGGGGTACACCCCAAAATCTTGCCCAGACAATTTGGGTGTTAATGCAAACAAAAAAGTATCACGGGCAGTACTCAGTTGTTTTGGTTTGCAAGTGCACTAATACAGCTACAACCACCTCAAGCAAAGTACCCAGCAAATGTAAATACCTATTCAATTCCCTTATTTTAGTAAAGCAAAACACAAAGACAGTGCTCACAACAGAGAACACACCTCATAGATTAGGGGTGGAGTCCTTCACTGGGTGCTCTGGCTCTAATGGCCTCCAGTCATTAAAAATGCAACTCCAAGAAAGATGTAGCCGGCTGACGCATTTCAGCATACAGCCTTGTTCACAGTGAACAAGGCTGTATGCCGAAACATGTCAGCTGTTTTTAATCCTGACCTTTATGTAGCAAATAAAGAATTTCATGGAATTCTGGAGTTGCAGGCTACATCCTTCTTGTCTCATATTTTAGTATTGCTTACCATCTCATCTCAAGGGGCTGAAACATACCCTTTTGTCTCAGCTGATGAACAAATCTGTGTGAAAGTATCTTTGAAAAATATTGTTCTATAAGTGGTGCATTAACCATAAGTACAATACATGAAAATATAACTATAGTAATGATTCTATAAAAATGCAAATATAAAATCTTAAAACTTAATACCATAAAACCATGAATATAAAGTCCCCCCAAAAATCGAGCACTTTTTAGAATTTGCAAACAATGAAATGAAATGCAAGTGGATGGCCAAAAAACATAATTGTAGCAGTATTACATCATTTATTTACACATTTCAGAGGATTTTTTCCTTTTTTTATTATATTCATTACTTTATGTTTTTTTTTTTTTTTTTTACTCCATACATAGTACAGTGCATTTGGTTAAAAAAATATATAGAGTGATATTTCACAGAGACAACTGAACCCAATGGCGGCTGGTGCTCAATATTTTGGGCAGGGTGGCAAACAAACCCTCACTCACACCACCGACACCGCCCCCTCCCTCTAGTGGAGCTGATCAGAGGCCTTACCATAAGGAGGCAGCTGCTCTTCGCTGCAGCTTCTCCAGGAGAAGAGCCGGGACTTCTCCTCCCGGCCCAACAGGCGGGTGGCAATCTTGGAGAGTTTCCTGATGGATGGGCTGTGGGCATAGGGGATGACCGACCAGAGGCTGTCTAAAACATCGTTCAGGTTGTGCATCCTCTTCCTCTCTCAGGCATTGGTGCTCAGCCTCAGGGACCTCTGCTTTATGGGCTTCTTGCTGCTTAGCTTGCCCCCATCTTTGTTGTTCTTGCTCTTCTCATAGCTGCCCTCGTTGTCCCCGGTAAGCTCTAAGACTCCCTGGCCAATCAGGTCTCAGGATCTACTTCCTGATGGCCAGGAGGCAGAATCAGGAAGACAATAGAAAACATTAATTCGCTATTGTCACACAACTGGGTGGGCTCAGGTCGCAGTGCTCTGCATTCTGAGCCTACCCTTTTTTAAAGCCAATTAGAGCATCAGGCTCTAATCATGTGCTTAAAAAATACCCCATTGAAATCCATGTGTCCGGCACCCTGGATGTACAGTCAGGTCCATAAATATTGGGACATTGACACAATTCTAATCTTTTTGGTTCTATACACCACCACAATGGATTTGAAATGAAACAAACAAGATGTATTTTAACTGGAGACTTTCAGCTTTAATTTAAGGGTATTTACATCCAAATCAGGTGAACGGTGTAGGAATTACAACAGTTTGTATATGTGCCTCACACTTTTTAAGGGACCAAAAGTAATGGGACAATTGGCTGCTCAGCTGTTCCATGGCCAGGTGTGTGTTATTCCCTCATTATCCCATTTACAAGGAGCACATAAAAGGTCCAGAGTTCATTTCAAGTGTGCTATTTGCATTTTGAATCTGTTGCTGTAAACTCTCAATATGAGATCCAAAGAGCTGTCACTATCAGTGAAGCAAGCCATCATTAGGCTGAAAAAAACAAAACAAATCCATCAGAAAGATAGTGAAAACATTGGGTGTGGCCAAATCAACTGTTTGGAACATCCTTAAAAATAAAGAACGCACCGGTGAGCTCAGGAACACCAAAAGACCCAGAAGACCACGGAAAACAACTGTGGTGGATGACCGAAGAATTCTTTCCCTGGTGAAGAAAACACCCTTCACAACAGTTGGCCAGATCAATAACACTCTCCAGAAGGTAGGTGTATGTGTGTCAAAGTCAACAATCAAGAGAAGACTTCACCAGAGTGAATACAGAGGGTTCACCACAAGATGTAAACCATTGCCGAGCCTCAAAAACAGGAAGGCCAGATTAGGGTTTGCCAAACAACATCTAAAAAAGCCTTCACAGTTCTGGAACAACATCCTATGGACAGATTAGACCAAGATTAACTTGTACCAGAGTGATGGAAAGAGAAGAGTATGGAGAAGGAAGGGAACTGCTCATGATCCAAAGCATACCACCTCATCAGTGAAGCATGGTGGTGGTAGTGTCATGGAGTGGACATGTATGGCTGCCAATGGAACTGGTTCTCTTGTATTTATTGATGATGTGACTGCTGACAAAAGCAGCAGGATGAATTCTGAAGTGTTTCGGGAAATATTATCTGCTCATATTCAGCCAAATGCTTCAGAACTAGAGTTGATCGAACCCCTGGATGTTCGGGTTTGGTGGGTTCGGCCGAACTTCGGGAAAAAGTCCGGGTTCAGTACCGAACTCGACCCAAACTTTATCTCGGACCCCGAACCCCATTGAACTTTTCGGCACAAAATGGCTGTAACAAAGTCCTGGCAAGTGCTAGAGGGCTGCAAAAGGAAGTAAAATGGGGGTAAGAGTAGGGCAAGTGACCTACAAAAAAATGGGGATAGGGAAAATAAATTAAAATCAAATAAAAAAAATGGGAAAGGGGGGTGGATGTGGAGTAGGAGCCTAGAGGTTGACTAGGCCGTGACTGTGGCAGTGTAGGTGGAAGTGGCAGGGGTGGAGGAGTAGATGGAGGTAGCCAACAATGTTTTCTTTTGTTTATAATTGGGGTAGCCCCCAAAATATTGAGGCATATTAAAAAAACAAGTATACGAATGGCTGTGTGAGTCCGGTCTAAATGTATATTCTGCACAAGGTACAGACAAGTCTTGTGGGATCCATGCCTGGTTCATTTTAATAAACATTAGCTTGTCCACGTTGGCTGTGGACAGGTGGCTGCGCTTGTCTGTGATAATGCCCCCTGCCATGCTAAACACACGTTCAGACAATACACTGGCTGCAGGGCAGGCCAGCCCCTCCAAGGCATAAACAGCAAGCTCAGGCCATGTGTCCAATTTGGAGACCTAGAAGTTGAATGGGGCAGACACATCAGTCAGTACGTGTAGGCGTGTGCACACATACTCTTCCACCATGTTGCTGAAATGCTGCCTCCTGCTAAGACATTGTCTATCGGCTGGTGGTGCTGTTTGTTGTGGCGGGCTGCTGACAAAGCTTTGCCACTTTTCGGCCATGCTAACCCTGCCTTCTGAGGTGATGGCGGTGCCACGGCTGCGTTGGGGGCCTCTTCCTTCACTGAGCCCCCGGTGTCATTTGGGAATGCCCTCAGCAGCGCGTCTACCAGCGTGCACTTGTAGTCGCGCATCTTCCGATCACACTCCAGTAAGGGAATTAAGGATGGCGCGTTGTACTTGTAACGGGATCCAGCAGCAACTCGGCTGTTGTTGCGCAGGCACTGCAGCATGTAGTCGGCCATGTGTGCCAGGCTGCCCAGAGGCAAAGACAAGCTGTCCTCTGTGGGAGGTATATCATCTGTGTCCTCCGTATCACCCCAGCCACGCTCCAGTGATGCCCACGAGCTGCATTGGGTGCCTTCCTGCTGTGGTTCCTCCTCCTCATGATCTTCCTCATCCTCCTCGTCCTCCAGGACTGTGCCCTGGCTTGAATATTTTTGACCTGGCCTATGCTGGTGCAGGAAGCCACCCTCCGAGCCACTTGAGAATGACTGGCCTGATAACCGTGGAAATGACCCCTCTTCCTCCTCCTCATCCTCCTGTGCCACATTCTCTTCCATCATCACCCAAAGTGTTTTTTCAAGGAGACATAGAAGTGGGATAGTAACGCTGAGAACAGCATCATCGGCACTGGCCATGTTGGTGGAGTACTCAAAACACTGCAATACGCTACACAGGTCTCGCATGAAGGCCCACTCGTTGGTGGTAAGTGGAGCTGTTCCGCAGAGTGACGGACCCGTGCGTGCTGCAGCTGAAACTCCACTATTGCCTGCTGCTGCTCGCACAGTCTCTCCAGCATGTGCAAGGTGGAGTTCCACCTTGTGGGCATGTCGCATAGGAGGCAGTGAGCGGGAAGGCCGAAGCACAGACAGGCGAGCAGCAGCAGGGGGAGAACACCGAAAATGCGCACAGACGGCCCACACTTTCTGCAGCAGCTCTGACATATCCGGGTAGTTTTTTAGAAAATTCTGTACCACCAAATTCAGCACATGCACCAGGCAAGGGATGTGCGTCAAACGGGCTAGGCCCAGAGCTGCTACGAGATTTCGCCCATTGTCGCACACCACCAGGCCGGGCTTGAGGCTCAGTGGCAACAACCACTCATTGGTCTGTTGTTCAATGCCCATCCAGAGCTCCTGCACAGTGTAGGGTTTATCCCCCAAACATATCAGTTTTAAAACAGCCTGCTGTCATTTCCCCCTGGATGTGCTGATGTTGGTGGTGAAGGTGTTACGCTGAGCGGATGAGTAGGTGGTCGAGGAAGAGGAAGCGTAGTAGGAGGCAACAGGAGGCAAAGAGAAATGCCCTGCAATCTTCGGTGGTGGAAAGACATGCGCCAAATGGCTAGCCGGCTCAGGCCCACCCGCCACTACATTTGCCCAGTGTGCAGTTAGCGAGATATAGTGTCCCTGCCCGTGCTTACTGGTCTAGGTATCAGTGGTTATGTGGACCTTGCCACAGATGGCGTTGCACAGTGCACACTTGATCTTGTCCCCGACTTGTTTGTGCAGGGAAGGGATGGCTCGCCTGGAAAAGTAGTGGCGGCTGGGAACCACGTACTGTGGGACAGCCCCCGTTTTCAGGTTTTTGAAACTGGCCTTGTCCACCAAACGGAATGACAGCATTTCAAAGGCCAGGAATTTTGAAATGCTGGCATTCGGGGCCAGGGATTGCGTGTGGGTAGGGGGGTGCTTCCTCTTTCTCTCCAGTGTTTGGGAGATGGAGAGCTGTAAGCTTCCATGGGACCATGGTGTGGAAATGCTTGGGGACGGTGGCGGACATGGTGGCGTTGCTGTCATATCGTCTGTTTGCTGGGTGTCAGGTGACACTGTCACGGTAGAGGTGGAGGAAGAGGTGGAGGAAGAGGGCGAGGCAGCAGCAGAAGAGGAAGCAGGAGGAGGCCGAGACCTTTCTTGGATTTTGAGGTAATTATTCCAATGCAGCTTGTGCCTTGAATTTAGATGCCTGATCATGCAGGTTGTGGTCAGGTTTAGAACATTTATGCCCCGGCTCAGGCTGTCATTGCACAGCTTGCAAACCACTCGTGTCTTGTCGTCAGCACATTGTCTGAAGAACTGCCACGCGGGGGAACGCCTTTGAGCTGCCTTTGGTGTGCTGGGTCCCTGTGTGCGGTGGGTAGTAGCAGGCATACTGTCTAGGGGACGCTCGCTCCGCTTTTGCAACCTGCTTCCTCTTTTGCTGTGCTGGTGCCTCTGTACGACCACCACCTCTTCCTCCAAAATGCACACGTCCCTCGCATGACCCTCAGTCCATGTGGGGTCTAGGACCTCATCATCCTCCTCCCCATCATCTTCCACCCACCCTTCACCACTGCCCTCCATGTCAGTCTGCACACTGAGGAAAGCTGCAGCAGTTGGCACCTGTGTTTCGTCATCATCTAAGACGTGCTGCACTGGTGTTTCCATGTCCTCATTCTGCAACAGAAGTGGTTGGGCATCGGTGCACTCAATGTCTTCCACTTCTGGGGCAGCGCTATGTGGATGGCCCACGGAAAGCACACCAGGAGAGTCATAAAAAAGAATAAGAGTCTCTTGCATGACTTGGGGCTCAGACTGCTTGGCTAATTTACAAGGGGCTGGGGTGAAAGACAGATGGCTATGGGGTTCAGGTGCCAACTCTAAGCTTTCATCAAGGGACCGGGAGGGAGACAATGTGAAGGAACTGGAGGCATTGTCAGCCACCCAATCTACTATCGCCTGTACTTGTTCTGGCCTCACCAATCGTTGAGCGGCATTCGGGCCTACCATATAACGGTGAAGGTTCTGTTGGCTGCCTGAGGAAGGTGTTTCACTTGTGCGTGTAGCTGGCACACATCAACCACGTCCTCTCCTTCCAACAGGAGCTTCACCAACACGACCAACACCAGCAGCACCAGCATCACCAGCAGCACCATGACCACGTCCCTTATTTGATGCTCTCTTCATTGTGCCCACAAATGTACTATGTAGCCCTATTTAAGTATTTATTAATACCAAGTAATACCTTCTATTTTTTTGGAAAACACCAACGTAGACGCACTTTTTATTTTGGTGCAAGACATGCACCGCTCACACCAACAGCAGGAACCTCTGCTTTTAGAACTAGGAGATGATTATAGAACAATAATCTGTCCCTTACAGCAACAGCTGGGACCTCTCCCTTTAGAACTAGGAGATGATTTTTGAACAATAATCCGTCCCTTACAGCAACAGCTGAAACCTCTCCCTTTAGAACTAGGAGATGATTTTTTAACAATAATCTGTCCCTTACAGCAACAGCTGGAACCTCTACCTTTAGAACTAGGAGATGATTTTTGAACAATAATCTGTCCCTTACAGCAACAGCTGGAACCTGGCCCTATAGGAGTAGCCGATGATTTTTGAACAATAATCTGTCCCTTACAGCAACAGCTGGAACCTAGCCCTATAGGAGTAGGCAATCATTTTTGAACAATCTGTCCCTTACAGCAACAGCTGGAACCTCTCCCTTTAGAACTAGGAAATGATTTTTGAACAATAATCTGTCGCTTACAGCAACAGCTGGAACCTCTCCCTTTAGAACCAGGAGATGATTTTTGAACAATAATCTGTCCCTTACAGCAACAGCTGGAACCTCTCCCTTTAGAACTAGGAGATGATTATAGAACAATAATCTGTCCCTTACAGCAACAGCTGGAACCTGGCCCTATAGGAGTAGGCGATGATTTTTGAACAATAATCTGTCCCCTACAGCAACAGCTGGAACCTGGCCCTATAGGAGTAGGCGATGATTTTTGCACAATAATCCATCCCTTACAGCAACAGCTGGAACCTGGCCCTATAGGAGTAGGCGATGATTTTTGAACAATAATCTGTCCCTTATAGCAACAGCTGGAACCTCTCCCTTTAGAACTAGGAGATGATTTTTGGACAATAATCTGTCCCTTACAGCAACAGCTGGAACCTGGCCCTATAGGAGTAGGCGATGATTTTTGAACAATAATCTGTCCCTTACAGCAACAGCTGGAACCTGACCCTATAGAACTAGGAGATGATTTTAGAACAATAATCTGTCCCTCTAAGCAGTAGCCTCTGCCTAGTGCAGTCAGATCGTTCTGTAATGCAGGGTGAGATCTGCAATTTGTCCCTCAGAGCAGCAGTAGTAGTAATCTCTAATTAGTCCTGAATCAGATCGTTCTGTAATGCAGGATGAGATGTTAAAATATCTGAAATCTGTCCCTCACAGCGCCGGCAGCTTCCTCTCCCTACACTAGTCAGAGTCTCAGAGAGCATGTGACTGCAGCACTAAGTGACTCCAGCTAATAAAGAGGCTGGGTCACATGATGCACTGGACATTCACAGCCATGCCATTAGTAGGCATGGCTGTGATGGCTTCTAAGGGCAAACCAGTGAAACGCTTGTTGATTGGCTTTTGAAATGTCCAGGTTCGGGTCCGGGTCCCAGACACCCCAAAGTTCGGTACGGACCTGAACTTTATAGTTCGGGTTCACTCAACTCTATTCAGAACTCATTGGACGGCGCTTCACAGTGCAGATGGACAATGACCCAAAGTATACTGCAAAAGCAACCAAAGAGTTTTTTAAGGGAAAGAAGTGGAATGTTATGCAATGGCCAAGTCAATCACCTGACCTCAATCCGATTGAGCATGCATTTCACTTGCTGAAGACAAAACTGAAGGGAAAATGCCCCAAGAACAAGCAGGAACTGAAGACAGTTGCAGTAGAGGCCTGGCAGAGCATCACCAGGGAAGAAACCCAGCGTCTGGTGATGTCTATGCGTTCCAGACTTCAGGCTGTAATTGATTGCAAAGGATTTGCAACCAAGTATTAAAAAGTGAAAGTTTGATTTATGATCGTTAATCTGTCCCATTACTTTTGGTCCTTTAAAAAGTGGGAGGCACATATACAAACTGTTGTAATTCCTACACCTTTCACCAGGTTTGGATGTAAATACCCTCAAATTAAAGCTGCAAGTCTGCAGTTAAAGCACATCTTGTTCGTTTCATTTCAAATCCATTGTGGTGGTGTATAGAGCCAAAAAGATTAGAATTGTGTTGATGTCCCAATATTTATGGACCTGGCTGTAGTTTAGTTTAATTAATTGTTACTACTGGATGCGTTTCATTTGTTTTCTTAGGGGATCCAGTCACACTACAGGGTATGTCTTGTAAATTCCAATAAGCTTTACTTGTAAAGAAAACATCAACTCACTGTTTTGACTCTTGGGTTTATGCATGTTGCGGTGTGCTTACATGCGTTTACACACATTGCACTGAAAATGCAAGGCATGTTTTTTTCAATGCAGGGCAGCATACTTCAGAGCAACACACTATTGCGAACTGCTCTTACTGAAATACAATGAGGGAGATTTACTAAAACTGTAGCACACAGAATCTGGTGCAGCTGTGCATAGTAACCAAACAGCTTTTAGGTTTTATTGTCAACGATTAAAGTGGCTCTAAAGCCTTTATGTTTTTTTACCATAATGCATTCTACAATAAATCACCTGAGGTGGGATGATTGCATTACCCCTGTGCAGGAGATACAGAACATAACTTAAAAGTAGAACTATAGGCAAAAAATCGCAGTTAATACATTTTTTTGATATCTGTGCCCCTTTAGGGAGATTTATCATCACTTCCTGTCCCATAGCAAAACAGGAAGTGAGAGGAGGAAATCCCTGCAAATTAAGGGAATTCCCTGGGGACCCCTAGGCCACCAGAACTAGTGTCCCCATTGAGAGATTTCCCTTCTATTACTTTTCTGGAGACAACCCAAAGTTTAGGATTTTCTTTTACTTTCACTTTCAATGATAATGGTAAAGAGGACCAATAGAGAAAGTGAATCTCCCTAGCAAGGATGCAGACAGTAATAAAAACCTGACAGGGGTTCTAATCCCTCTTCAGTCCAAAACTAAAATAAAAGTTTTGCCTTCAGTTACACTTTAAGCCCTGTACACACAGACCAAATGTCAGCCAGTTTCTATTGAACCGGCTGATGCCACCCGGCATTTGGGGCTTAAATTCAATATCTCCTGCACAAGACAGGGGTAATGAAATCATCCCCCCTCAGGTGATTTATTGTTTAATTTTTTTCTTGTGTTTTAATTTACATGGATGATAAAAGTGGCAGGTGGGGGTCGGGGAGGTAGGCAAGAGGCAGAGCGGGAGGTGGGACGAGTCGCTGCACCATGGGCCTCTGTGTTGTACTTGCCCCCTTGGACAAAAGTTGCCAGTCAGCCCCTGTTTTCAAGTATGCCCATTCGACAGAAGCCATTTGTAAGAGCAGCTTCTGTAGAATAGACAGCTGTACACACAAGCTTAAAGTTGGCTGGTTCCTGCCAAACTGACCACTTTTGGCCATTTGTAGTGCAGGGATGTATTCCATCAACCAGGTGATGAACAAAGCCAAACTTTTAGGTGTCACTGTCAAAGTGTAGTTTATTATAAAAAATGTACATGTAAGACAGCCATTGCCAAGAAAAGGGCTTCTAAGATACTTCTACATCTATGACAGAGAATTACGGTACATCTATTTAGAATAGAACCATCTTAGTATTCTGTTTGTCAGAAATAGCCAAAACAGATTTTATACAAGGTAAAATAATGAGAAACATGCATTTACAATAAAATGAGCATATATACTGTATGAGTATATTTATAACAACCAGGCAACTTGGGTGAGGTCCTCCCTTGACCTAAGAAGGGCCCTTGGGGAATAATGATCAGTCTAAAAGGCATTAAAGAGGAAGTAAACCCTGATGGTTTTTTTTTTCTTCCCTGCAAAGTAAAAGCATAATGTGCTAGTATGCATCCCATACTAGCACATTATGTGACACTTATCTGCAAACGAAGACCGCGTGGACCCTGCTGGAGGCCGCATCCATCTTCGCCCGTCTTCCTCCTGGTGCCGCAGACTCCGGCTGTATGACTATCAGAGCCATGTGACGTCACTCCCATGCATGCGCACGGGAGCCGCCAGTCACGACACAAGCTTCTGAAGAAGCGGAACGGTCGGTTGTTCCTTCAGAGCGCATGTGCTGAAGACATCATTTGTGCAGTATACAGTAAACATCTCCTAAACAGCGCACGTTTATGAGACATTTACAGTACCTATAGGTAAGCCTTATGCTAGGCTTACCTATAGGTACAAAGAATACAGGAAGGTTTATTTCCTCTTTAAAGTGAAGTGTAAAGTGTAAATCACTGATATACAAATAATTCCAGTACACTGCGAAACACAAGGATCATTTTCTCCAAACACAGAATAGGACCTCAGTTATACAGTAGACTGTATGGGAACACAAATGGTCACATTGCTGTAAGCACTCCTTACAGGCAGATCTAGGCAGTTGCTTGTTTGCATGTGCTTGCATTAACCAGCCATTCACTCTGCATGGGTGCTGAAGACGAATGCCAACAAAGACAAATAAGGTTAAGATCCTGAGTGAGCAGTGCATCATGACAGGAAAATAATATGTATGCTGACATTGCTTACATCTCCTTCTGAACATTGCAGATTCCTAGCTGTCATGCTAATGATTTTGGTTTAATACTTTCTGTATTAAAGCCTGTTTTCCTACGTTAATTTGCTTGTACTGGGACTATGGTTTGACGTCCTGATTCCAGGCAACTAGTACTCACTGAGTACTGCTTGGACCCTGAAGGGGGTACACCCTGAAAACCTGTCCTGAAACTTTGAATGTTAGTGCAAATGAAAAGGGATCACGGACAGTTCTCAATTGTTCTTGCTGCAAGTGCGCTAATTCAGCTACAATCATCTCTCATAACAGGAATACTTTATACTGTATGCAAAGAAAAAACATTTATTTATTTTTTAATAGAATGTAAAAGGGTAAAGCTAGTCATGCACAGAGCAAATTTCTTCCAGTTCCTGATGAATAGCGGGTGGCCCTTGTCGATCAACTCTAAATTCCTCAATCGAAAAATCAAAAAGACCAAACATTGTTGGCCAAAAAACACCATCATCCAATCACACACACAGGTACTGTCTGTGTATTTCAACACTTTTTTGGGTATTCTTGGCACCTAGAATCCTCAGTTGCAAGGGCACAGGCTGCTCCTGCCACATATTCTGGACTTATAGCATACATTTACTCTAAACTCTGTATACATTAGCACAAACATTTACATGCATACAGTATTAAATATGGTCAGTACTTAGGACCATGCATGCACATTTTCTTTTCTATGCAGCTGAAGCAGCTTTTTTTTTTTTAAGTAAACTTTATTGGATTTTTACAGTCGTACAAAAATGCCCCAAATTGGGGTTGACTTACAAAGATAATTGCACACGTATAGTTTTGCATAGTAACAGTAAGTTGACAAAAGAGTTACAGCAGATATGTGAAATGATTGCTAAGGCACAACCGATGTTATTAGGTATAAGTACTTTAACGTAGGCTCCATTTGTGAGGTTGTGTACGTATGCGTGATAATTAGAGCTGGTTTGATCAGAACTTCCTGTTTTGCTAATCTGTGCCCGTAATTGTGTGGTTATAGGATATCTTCTCAGAGTGAGAAGGATTTTTATTTGTTAGGGGGGGATATTCATTAGTTTCTTCATAGTACATGTAAGAGGATGGAAATACTAGGCCTCTTTTGGAACGTCAAGGTTAGGGTTAAGGTGAGGATCGAGTAGGAGATAAATGTTGTTAGTGGCCCCCTTTTTATTGTTGATTTTGGATTTTAAGTCTACCTAAGGATCGGGTTAGATCAGCCCTGAGATACCATTCTGAGTATTTGAATGGGAGCATGAAGTCTCCTAATTCGATATCATTAAGGGAGTATTCTAAAAAGTTTCTTCACCTTAGGAAGAATTTCTTTGTTCCAGTGAAATTTGTGTTTATGGTGTCTTGTTTCTCTAGAAGTAGAAGGGAGTGAAGTGTAAGTTGCACTTGTTTTAGCTTAGATGGTGTTGTTTGGATCCATGCTTGTAGTATGACTCTTCTAGCTGTTAGGAGACAAAGATGTACCCAGTTGGGGATGTTTTTGGTTGGGGTGCTTGGGTCGGTTGTCGTGGGATTGCCACTGAAAATGCATAAGAGGGGATCTTTCGGGATGCTTAGATTACTGATGTTCTCGCTATATGTGAGGACCTTGTCCCAGAAGTCTGTTACCTGTGGGCATTGCCAGAGTCTGTGGTATAGGGATGGTCTGCTGATGTCACACCATGGGCAGATGCCATGACTTGGCCCCTCTGGGGTAAAGACCAAAGGGATGTAGGCTCTGTGTGTTATTTTAAATTGGGTTTCCCTCCAGATTTCTGAAGTGGTTATGCGTAACGTGGTTATGCGTAATGCGGAACGTACTTTTTGATATCCCAATATCCCAATAGAATTTGTTCAGGAGCCTGCGTATTTTCCAGGATGGAGCTCCAAGGTTGGAAGTTTAGTGATATAGTTTTTGGGGTTTGTGCTACGGCCAGTTGTCTATTGATTCTTGAGATGGAGTAGTTGCCCTCCGTTGCTAGTGTGTCTAGGAATGTTTTTTTGAACGGTGAGGGATATTTGCCTTGGCAAGATTGTAGGTATGTTTTGATTTGCATGTACTGAAAGCCATGTGTGTCTGGTAATTGGAACTCTGTTTTGATGTCAGAGAAAGATTTATATGTGTTAGTGGCTGGGTCGTATAATTGGTGGGCATGTGTTAGGCCCCTGTACTCCCAGGTCCTGAATACCGGCGAGTCAGTGGAAGGAGAGAACATAGGATTTCCTAGAATAGGGAGGGACTGCGAGATCGATAAGGGTAGGTGTAGCATTTTCCTAATTTCCCTCCATGTCAGGATAGTGTCTCTCAGGACTATGCTCTGTTTGATGTGGATCGGTAGTGACGCTATCTTGGCATGTAGCAAGGCAAGTAACTTAAATGGATAAGCCGCTGCTTCTTCAAGAGGAAGGTTTGAGTATGTGGAGTTTTTTGCCACCCAATCAAGACAGTTCCTCAAAAGGCAAGCAATATTGTACGTTCTTAAGTTGGGTAGGCCCGTCCCCCCCTCACTCTTCGGGAGATAGAGTTTTTTGATTGCCACCCTAGGTCTCTTTCCATTCCAGATAAAGATAGAAAATTCTGACTGCAGTTTTTGCACATCTTTATGTTTGAGGAGGAGAGGAAGCGTTTGGAGAGGGTATAGTAATCTCGCAAATGGAATCATTTTGATTAGGTGGCATCTCCCGAAAAGTGAGAGAGGGACCGCCAAGTGTGTAGGTCTTTTATTATTTTGGCTATTAGGGGAGGGTAATTTAGAGAGTATAAGGAGGAGGGGTCCCTGCCTAATTGTATACCCAAGTATTTGATTTGTCCTTTTGCTATCAGGAAGGGGGAAGATGATTTCCAAGATGCCATCTTTTTTGGGTTGAGTGGGAGTACTTCGCTTTTGCTGAAATTTATTTTCATTCCAGAGCAGTCCCTGAATTTGTGGAGAATTTGATTTAGAAAGGTGAAATCTCTAGATGGGTCAGTCATGAACAGGATTATGTCGTCGGCAAAGAGTGCCGAGCGACAGATTGTGTCTCCAACTTTGACCCCGCTAATGCCCTCAGGGGAGTTAAGTATGCGCGAAAGAGGTTCTATTGCTAGATTGAAAAGGAGCGGGGAAAGGGGGCACCCTTGACAGGTTCCCTTGCCCAAGGGGAATTCTGGGGATATAAAGCTTGGTGTAACAATTCGGGCTGATGGTTTGGCATACATTTCCCGTATAAATGCCAAGAAAGGGCCTGTGAATCCTACATCTTGTAATACTCTGAAAAGCCATTCAAAACTAATATTGTCGAATGCTTTTTCTGCATCTAATGATAGTATAGCGGTGTTTGAATCTGGGTCCTTTTTGGCTTGTTCTAGGACTAGGAGGACTTTTCTAATGTTGAGAGTGACCGATCTACCTTGTATAAAGCCTGATTGAGCTGGGTGAATTAGTGAGGGAAGGATTGACGCCAGGCGTGATGCAATTATTTTTGACATAAGCGTCGACATTTATAAGTGAGATTGGCCTGTATGATCCTGGGGATAGGGTGTCTTTGTTGGGCTTGGGTAATAGTTTAATATATGCCTGTTGGCCTGTGGGGAGGTAGGGACTTCCTTTCCAGATGTGAGCATATACATGGTGGAGCGTGTTTGGAATAAAATCTAATGTCATTTTATAGAAGTCGGAAGATAGGCCATCTGGGCCTGGGGCTTTACCTCTAGTTGGTGACTTGATTGTGGATAAGTTTTATGTCAGGGTGATGGGAGCGTTAAGTGTCTCTAATTGGGATATATTAATTTTGGGAAGATCTGCTGCTTGTAATATTTCCTCTGCTACGGATATGTCCATGCGATCAGTGGTGTATAAGTTTTTGTAGAATGTTGTAAGTATTTCCTCTATCTGGGATGGGTTAGATGTAATGGCTCCCTTCTGGTCTTTTAGGGATGGAATGTGTGTTGGGGTGAACCTGCCCGCGACCATCCGAGCTAGCAACCTGCCTGCTTTATTCCCGTATTTGTGGAAATAGACTTTGGTGTGGAATTGATGTATATTTTCTTGATCGGCCGACCATTGGTCGAATAGTTGCTTTGCCTGTTGCCAGGCTCGGATGTTCTCAGGCGTGCGTGATGTGTTTAGGAGGTCTTGTGCATCCCTAAGTGCTTGGCTGGCTTTTTGTAGCTCGGATAAGGTTTGTTTTTTAAAGTTGTTTGAGAAGGACATAATATGCCCTCTAAGGACGGCCTTACCGGCTTCCCAGTAGAGGCTAGGATTTTGAAGGGATTCTATGTTATTATTTTGGTAATCGGCCCAAGCCTGTTGCAGAATATGTTTTAGTTTTTCGTTTTGGGCTAGGTAGGTGGGAAACCTCCAAGGCATCCCTGGTTTTTTTTGGAGGAGGTTAGAAATGGTTGTCAGCACCGGGGCATGGTCAGATATCGCCATGTCTCCTATTGAGGCTGAGGTTATCATGGGTAATAAGGGTCTGGAGGCAAAAAGATAGTCAATGCGTGTAAATATTTTGTGGGGATTTTGTTGTCCGTAGGATGTAGCATCTGCCAGACGTCCGTTAGGTTTAAAGAGGCTAACGCTCCAGCTAGTGGTGTTTGCTGTGTGTCAGACGTTTTGGCAGGTTGGATACGAGTGAACGTGCGATCTTCCATGTTATACATGACAGAATTGAAGTCCCCCCCAATTAGATGAAGGGTTTCTGGGACCTGAAGGGCCCATGAGTTTAAATTTTGATAGAAGCTCTGGGTAGGAGAGTTTTCCGCGTACACATTAGAGATGGCTAGATCTCTACCGCCTACGGTTAGGTTTATGGTAACTCTGCGGCCCAGCTGATCCGAAGTTGAGTTTCGGACGGTGTAGGGTAGCTTCTTGCTGAGTAGAATAGCCACCCCTGCTTTTTTTCCCATTGCCGGGGATCCTACTACCTCTCCTACCCATAGCTTTCGAAGTCTTGGAAGATCCTCTGCACCTAGGTGTGTCTCCTGTAATAGCGCCACATCGGCTTTGATTTTTTTCAGATGTCTTAGTATCTGCATACGCTTTTGTGGAGACCTTAATCCCTTGACGTTCCAGGACACTACTGTTAAGTTACTCCAGAGCCTGGGGGGATCCATTGAGTACTTTTAATATAAGCAGTTAATGGGACTAGCCCGGATACGGGCTTCCCGAAAGGGTTTCCCCCATGGCTGAGGAGTGGGCACAGTGCAAAACAGTTTCTACTAAAGTGTGAATAAAACAGGTTCAGGTAAATCAAACATCGGAAGAGAGTACCATTTGGAACATCCTTCATGGACTTCACCTTTTTCCGTGAGGAGGGGAGTACTATTATAAGTTTGGTGTCCGACCCTGTCATCCATTTAGTTTTCGGATGGGGGCGACTTCCCCGTACGGGGAGGGTGAGAATTTGTTGTGAAGGGAAGGGTGAGGGGGGGGAGCCAGGATGATGGAAGAGGAGAAGGGGGGTTAAATTGTGATTGTGATAAGGGGTTATGAGGCTCCTCAACCTGTCCAGAATAAGTCTATGTTTAGTGAGGTCCATAGATGATTCCCCAGTACCTCTTTGGTGCTCGGGGGTGAGTCCCGTCCAGACCCGGCCCCTTCCCAGCCGATGAGGACCAGAGGGTGGGATCAGTGATCCAGAGGGGGGCTCATCCACGAGAACTCAGACCCCCGAGGGGTATCATTCAGGTTCAAACTGCCCTGATACAGAACAATCATAGGCACTAAGGCAAAGAAACATGTTAATAATGAACGGTCTGAAAAGGTTTTACCACAGCTTCTTAGCATCTCGTGAACTGAGAAAGTGCAGAGTCTCTTGGCTAGGTTCGCATCCCCAGTGTGGGGTCTTTGGACATGATGTCAGTTAAATTTTCAATCCGCCATGGCTTAGTAATGGTGACTGGTCATTCTGTGGGGATATGCTGAGGTTGAACGTTGTAGCAAGTAATACTGTTAGGATGAGTTGGAAGCGAGTCCAGGACGGCAGATTCTTCCAGTTAGGCTTGTACTTGTTGTGTCTCGTTCGGGCCGAAGCGTGCCCTCTTGTAGGGGGGTTTCACCGTGCTTCCAGACTTATTTGAGATGTTAGACGACTTTCCAGGCGAGTGTCTTGTGTTGGCCTCCGCTTGAGGAGTTTGATCCATGTCCATCTGTAATGCTTCATGTATGTACTGTTCGGCTTCCTGAGGTGATGTGAATGACAGTTTCTCACCTTGTGGTGATTGGAAATAGAGGGTTGCGGGGTAGGCCAGGCTGAATTTGATATTGCGGTCATGGAGAGTGGAACACACATGTGAAAACGCCTTCCTTTTTTGCATAACTTCAATGGAGTAGTCCGCAAATATTAGTAGGCTATGCCCTTCAAACACTAGGGACCGGGCCCTCCTGAAGTTTTGTAGAATGGCTTGCTTGTCAGTATAATTCAAGTATTTAACAATGACTGCTCTGGGTTTTGAGCGTGTGTCAGATGGCTGCCCGATCCTGTGCGCCCTTTCCACTATGCAGGGGGTGCGGAGTCCCAAAAGTTCTGGTATGGCCACGCCACATAGTTTATGCAGAGTGTGAGGTGAGTAGGATTCGGGAAGGCCAATGACGCGGAGGTTGTTCCTCCTGGCCCTGTTCTCTAAATCAATTACCTTGTCTTGTAGGTCTTTCTGGTTTGCTGTCAGTTTTGCAACTGAGGCGATCAGAGCGTTTGTGTCGTCTTCAACACTAGATAGCCTGTCTTCAGCTTGAGAGAGCCTGGTAGATTGCGATTGGAGTTCCTTCTGTAACTGTTCTATGCCCTTTTGTACCGCTGATTCAACTGCATCAGTAATCATGGGCTTCATAAGTAGCGCCACCGCTTGCGCTATGTCCCCTGGGGATGTTGGCTCTGGTGCTGGGGTGTTTGTCATTTGCTGCTGGGTATGAAAAGCAGAGTTGTCTGTGTGCAGGCTTGGAGCGGGTGTTGCCAGTTTTGCTGCGTAGGACAGTACCTGTGTTTGTGGCTGTGCTGCGGCGGCCATATTGGCTGCAGCATGTGTCTTCTCTCCCCCTGTATTCGGTTGTATAGTGAGCGGTCTTTGTCCGGTCCGCTCCACAAAGCGGTCCATACGGTTCCCTGGGTTGTTAGGGTGGGTTTGGCTGGGTGATAGCACCTTGATCGCCGCTTTTGTAAGCCGGTTTGCTGACAGGGGAGCGGAGCTGAAGTCTCCTAGCTCCTCTCCATACGGCACCGGAACCGGAAGTTGCTGAAGCAGCTTTAACCCCTTTAGCCACAGAAGGATTTCCCACTTTAGGACCAGAGCGCTTTTTGCGATTCGGCACTGCGTCGCTTTAACTGACAATTGCGCGGCCGTGCGCCGTTGTACCCAAACAAAAATTTACGTCCTTTTTTCCCCACAAATAGAGATTTTTTTTGGTAGTATTTGATCCCCTCTGCGTCATTTCTGATCACCGCTATAAACAAAAGAAGAGCGAGAATTTTGCAAAAAAAAGCAATATTTCTTACTTTATACATATAAAGATACTTATATATACTTGATACATATTCAAAAAAAAATATATAAAAAAACATTTTTTTTCATCAGTTTTGGCCGATTTATATTCTTCCTCGTGTTTTTGGCAAAAAAAAAAATCGCAATCGGCGTTTATTGATTGGTTTGCGCAAAAGTTGCCGTGTTTACGAATGATGCAAATTCATTTATGGGATTTTTATTTTTTTAATATTTTACTAGTAATGACAGCGATCTGCAATTTTTAGCGGTACTGCGATATTGTGGCGGAAATATTGGACCATTGTGACACTTTTTTGGGACCATTGGCATTTATACAGCGATCAGTGCTATGAAAGTGCAATGATTACTGTAAATGCCATTGGCAGTGAAGGGGTTAACCTGGAGGGGGCGCTCTAAGGGTTAACTGTGTTCCCTCAGTGTGTTCTAACTGTATAGGGGCGGGGCTGGGCTGGCAGGGGGAGGAGAGTGATCGCGGCTCCCATATACAGGAAGCCTGTGATCACAGCCCTTCCCCCTCTGTCAGAATGGAGATCCGTGTTTACACACACAGACCTCCATTCTCTCACTGCGGGGGAGCCATCATGGTTAGCTGGCGGAGATCGAGTCTGCCCTACCCACTCCCTGCCCCCCCCCCCCGGAACACAGTGAGAGCACCAGGGGACGGCGGTTTGCGATAATGAACCGAGTTGCCGCCATCAAGCCGTGGCGGGCGGTAGGCAACTGGTTAAGTTATGGAGCTGTGCACAGCTGAATGCATTAGTCCAGAGCAGGGATCTCCAAATGAGTGCCCTCCAGCTGTTGCGAAACTACACGTCCCATGGGGCATTGTAAAACTCTGACATTAACAGACATGACTAGGCATGGTCAGAATTATAGTTCCTGAACAACTGGAGGGCCATAGTTTAAAGACCCCTTTTCCAGAGCATAACATACATTTGCGTTAAAGTGGTTCTAAAGACAGAAGATTTTTTACCTTAATGCATTCTATGCATTAAAGTGTTACTAAACCTAAAAGTGTTTTTTTTTTACCTTAACCACTTCAGCCCCGGAAGGATTTCCCACTTTAGGACAAGAGCACTTTTTGCGATTCGGCACTGCGTTGCTTTAACTGACGATTGCGCGGTCGTGCGACGTTGTACCCAAACAAAATTGCGTCCTTTATTTTCTCACAAATAGAGCGTTCTTTTGGTGGTATTTGATCCCCTTTGCGTCATTTCTGATCACCGCTATAAACAAAAGAAAATCGACAATTTTGCAAACCCAATTTTTTTACTTTTTGCTAACATACAAATCCCAAGAAAAAATATAAAAAAAAATTTGTTTTCATCGGTTTTGGCCAATTTATATTCTTCCTCATATTTTTGGTAAAAAAAATTGCAATCAACGTTTATTGATTGGTTTGCGCAAAAGTTGCCGCGTTTGCAAACCATGAGAATTCCTTTATGGGTTTTATATTTTTTTATTTTTTACTAGTAATGGTGGCGATCTGCGATTTTTATCGGTACTGCAATATTGCAGCGGACATCTCAGACCATTTTGACACTTTTTTGGGACCATTGGCCTTTATACAGCGATCAGTGCTATAAAAATGCACTGATTACTGTGTAAATGCCATTGGCGGTGAAGGGGTTAACCTGCAGGAGGAACTCTAAGGGTTAACTGTGTTCCCTGGGTGTGTTCTAACTGTATGGGGGCTGGGCTGGCGGGGGGGGGGAGTGATCACGGCTTCCATATACAGGAAGCCTGTGATCACCGCCCATCCCCCTCTGTCAGAACGGAGATCCGTGTTTACTTACACCGACCTCCGTTCTTTCACTGCAGAGGG
>BLSH010145660.1:3050023-3067178 GCA_018402905.1 Glandirana rugosa | reverse complement strand
CAGCAGTAGTAGTAATCTCTAATTAGTCCTGAATCAGATCGCTCTGTAATGCAGGATGAGATGTTAAAATATCTGAAATCTGTCCCTCACAGCGCCGGCAGCTTCCTCTCCCTACACTAGTCAGAGTCTCAGAGAGCATGTGACTGCAGCACTAAGTGACTCCAGCTTATAAAGAGGCTGAGTCACATGATGCACTGGCCATTCACAGCCATGCCATTAGTAGGCATGGCTGTGATGGCTTCTAAGGGCAAACCAGTGAAATGCTTGTTGATTGGCTTTTGAAATGTCCAGGTTCGGGTCCGGGTCCCAGACACCCCAAAGTTCGGTACGGACCTGAACTTTATAGTTCGGGTTCACTCAACTCTATTCAGAACTCATTGGACGGCGCTTCACAGTGCAGATGGACAATGACCCGAAGTATACTGCAAAAGCAACCAAAGAGTTTTTTAAGGGAAAGAAGTGGAATATTATGCAATGGCCAAGTCAATCACCTGACCTCAATCCGATTGAGCATGCATTTCACTTGCTGAAGACAAAACTGAAGGGAAAATGTCCCATGAACAAGCAGGAACTGAAGACAGTTGCAGTAGAGGCCTGGCAGAGCATCACCAGGGATGAAACCCAGCGTCTGGTGATGTCTATGCGTTCCAGACTTCCGGCTGTAATTGACTGCAAAGGATTTGCAACCAAGTATTAAAAAGTGAAAGTTTGATTTATGATTGTTAATCTGTCCCATTACTATTGGTCCCTTAAAAAGTGGGAGGCACATATACAAACTGTTGTAATTCCTAAACCGTTCACCTGATTTGGATGTAAATACCCTCAAATTAAAGCTGAAAGTCTGCAGTTAAAGCACACCTTGTTTGTTTCATTTCAAATCCATTGTGGTGGTGTATAGAGCCAAAAAGATTAGAATTGTGTCGATGTCCCAATATTTATGGACCTGACTGTAGTTTAGTTTAATTAATTGTTACTACTGGATGCGTTTCATATGTTTTCCAATAAGCTTTACTTGTAAAGAAAACATCAACTCACTGTTTTGACTCTTGGGTTTATGCATGTTGCGGTATGCTTACATGCGTTTACACACATTGCACTGAAAATGCAAGGCCTGTTTTTTTCAATGCAGGGCAGCATACTTCAGAGCAACACACTATTGCAAACTGCTCTTACTGAAATACAATCAGGGAGATTTACTAAAACTGTAGCACACAGAATCTGGTGCAGCTGTGCGTAGTAACCAATCAGCTTTTAGGTTTTATTGTCAAAGCTTAAAGTGGCTCTAAAGCTTTTACATTTTTTTACCATAATGCATTCTACAATAAATCACCTGAGGTGGGATGATTGCATTACCCCTGTCTTGTGCAGTGGATACAGAACCTAACTTAAAAGTAGAACTATAGGCAAAAAATTGCAGTTAATACATTTTTTTGACACCTGTGCCCCTTTAGGGAGATTTATCATCACTTCCTGTCCATAGCAAAACAGGAAGTGAGAGGAGGAAATCCCTGCAAATTAAGGGAATTCCCTGGGGACCCCTAGGCCACCAGAACTAGTGTCCCCATTGAAAGATTTCCCTTCTATTACTTTTCTGGAGACAATCCAAACTTTAGAATTTTCTTTCACTTTCACTTTCAATGAAAATGGTAAAGAGGACCAATAGAGAAGGTGAATCTCCATGGCAAGGATGCAGACAGTAATAAAAACCTGACATGGGTTCTAATCCCTCTTCAGTCCAAAACTAAAATAAAAGTTTTGCCTTCAGTTACACTTTAAGCCCTGTACACACAGACCAAATGTCAGCCAGTTTCTATCGAACCGGCTGATGCCACCCGGCATTTGGGGCTTAAATTCAATATCTCCTGCACAAGACAGGGGTAATGAAATCATTCCCCCTCAGGTGATTTATTGTTTCATTTTTTTCTTGTGTTTTAATTTACATGGATGATGAAAGTGGCAGGTGGGGGTCGGGAGGAGGTAGGCAAGAGGCAGAGCGGGAGGTGGGACGAGTCGCGGCACCATGGGCCTCTGGGTTGTACTTGCCCCCTTGGACAAAAGTTGCCAGTCAGCCCCTGTTTTCAAGTATGCCCATTTGACAGAAGCCATTTGTAAGAGCGGCTTCTGTAGAATAGACAGCTGTACACACAAGCTTAAAGTTGGCTGGTTCATGCCAAACTGACCATTTTTGGCCATTTGTAGTGCAGGGATGTATTCCATCAACCAGGTGATGAACAAAGCCAAACTTTTAGGTGCCACTATCAAAGTGTAGTTTATTGTAAAAAATGTACATGTAAGACACAGCCATTGCCAAGAAAAGGGCTTCTAAGATACTTCTATATCTATGACAGAGAATTCGTAGTACATCTATTTAGAATACAACCATCTTAGTATTCTGTTTGTCAGAAATAGCCAAAACAGACAAGGTTAAATAATGAGAAACATGCATTTACAATAAAATGAGCATATATACTGTATGAGTATTTTTATAACAACCAGGCAACTTGGGTGAGGTCCTCCCTTGACCTAAGAAGTGCCCTTGGGGAATAATGATCAGTCTAAAAGGCATTAAAGAGGAAGTAAACCCTGATGGGGTTTTTTTTTCTCACCTGCAAAGTAAAAGCATAATGTGCTAGTATGCATCGCATACTAGTACATTATGTGAAACTTATCTGCAAACGAAGCCCGCGTGTTCCCCGCTGGAGGCCGCATCCATCTTCGCCCGTCTTCCTCCTGGGAGTCCTGGACTCCGGCTGTGTGACTGGCCGGAGCCAAGTGACGTCACTCCCATGCATGCGCACGGGAGCCGCCAGTCACGATACAAGCTTCTGAAGAAACGGGACGGTCGGCTGTTCCTTCAGAGCGCATGTGCTGAAGACATCATTTGTGCTGTATACAGTAAACATCTCCTAAACAGCGCACGTTTATGAGATATTTACAGTACCTATAGGTAAGCCTTATGCTAGGCTTACCTATAGGTACAAAGAATACAGGAAGGGTTTATTTCCTCTTTAAAGTGAAGTGTAAAGTGTAAATCACTGATATACAAATAATTCCAGTACACTGCGAAACACAAGGATCATTTTCTCCAAACACAGAATAGGACCTCAGTTATACAGTAGACTGTATGGGAACACAAATGGTCAAATTGCTGTAAGCACCCCTTACAGGCAGATCTAGGCAGTTGCTTGTTTGCATGTGCTTGCATTAACCAGCCATTCACTCTGCATGGGTCCTGAAGACAAATGCCAACAAAGACAAATAAGGTTAAGATCCTGAGTGAGCAGTGAATCATGACAGGAAAATAATATGTATGCTGACATTGCTTACATCTCCTTCTGAACATTGCAGATTCCTAGCTGTCGTGCTAATGATTTTGCTTTAATACTATCTGTATTAAAGCCTGTTTTCCTACGTTAATTTGCTTGTACTGGGACTATGGTTTTACGTGCTGATTCCAGGCAACTAGTACTCACTGAGTACTGCTTGGACCCTGAAGGGGGTACACCCTGAAAGCCTGTCCTGAAACTTTGAATGTTAGTGCAAATGAAAAGGGATCACGGATAGTTCACAATTGTTCTTGCTGCAAGTGCACTAATTCAGCTACAATCATCTCTCATAACAGGAATACTTTATACTGTATGCAAAGCCAAAACCATGTATTTATTTTTTAATAGCATGTGAAAGGGTAAAGCTGGTCATGCACAGAGCAAATTTCTTCCAGTTCCTGATGAATAGCGGGTGGCCCTTGTTGATCAACTCTTAATTCCTCAATCGAAAAATCAAAAAGATCAAACATTGTTGGCCAAGAAACACCAGCATCCAATCACACACAGGTACTGTCTGTGTATTTCAACACTGTTTTGGGTATTCTTGGCACCTAGAATCCTCAGTTGCAAGGGCACAGGCTGCTCCTGCCACATATTCTGTACTTATAGCATACATTTACTCTGTATACATTAGCACAAACATTTACATGCATACAGTATTAAATATGGTCAGTACTTAGGACCATGCATGCACATTTTCTTTTCTATGCAGCTGAAGCAGCTTTAACCACTTCAGCCCCGGAAGGATTTCCCACTTTAGGACCAGAGCACTTTTTGCAATTCGGCACTGCGTCGCTTTAACTGACAATTGTGTGGTCATGTGACATTGTACCCAAACAAAATTTACGTCCTTTTTTTCCCACAAATAGAGCTTTTTTTTTGGTAATATTTGATCCCCTCTGCATCATTTCTGATCACCGCTATAAACAAAAGAAGAGCAGCAATTTTGCAAAAAAAAAACAATATTTCTTACTTTTTGCTAAAATACAAATCCCCCAAAAAAAAAACAAAAAACATTTTTGTCATCGGTTTTGGCCTATTTATATTCTTCCTCATGTTTTTAGCAAAAAAAAAAAATCGCAATTGCCGTTTATAGATTGGTTTACGCAAAAGTTGCCACGTTTACGAATGATGAGAAATCATGTATGGGGTTTTCATTTTTTTTATATTTTACTAGTAATGACAGCGATCTGTGATTTGTAGCGGTACTGCGATATTGTGGCAGAAATATTGGACCATTGTGACACTTTTTTGGGACCACTGGCATTTATACAGCGATCAGTGCTATGAACGTGCACTGTTACTGTGTAAATGCCATTGGCAGTGAAGGGGTTAACCTGGAGGGGGCGCTCTAAGGGTTAACTGTGTTCCCTAAGTGTGTTCTAACTGTATAGGGGCTGGGCTGGCAGGGGGAGGAGAGTGATCGTGGCTCCCATATACAGGAAGCCTGTGATCGCAGCCCTTCCCCCTCTGTCAGAACGGAGATTCGTGTTTACATAGACGGACCTCCGTTCACTCACTGCGGGGGAGCCATCGTGGTTAGCCGGCGGAGATCGAGTCTGGGGTTTTTATATTTTTTTATTTTTTACTAGTAATGGTGGCGATCTGCGATTTTTATCGGTACTGCGATATTGCAGCGGACATCTCAGACCATTTTGACACTTTTTGGGACCATTGGCATTTATACAGCGATCAGTGCTATAAAAATGCACTGATTACTGTGTAAATGCCATTGGCGGTGAAGGGGTTAACCTGCAGGAGGCGCTGTAAGGGTTAACTGTGTTCCCTGGGTGTGTTCCAACTGTATGGGGGCTGGGCTGGCGGGGGGAGTGATCACGGCTTCCATATACAGAAAGCCTGTGATCACCGCCCTTTCCCCTCTGTCAGAACGGAGATCCGTCTTTACTTACACGGATCTCTTTTTTTTTCGCTGTGGGGGGGCATTGCGGGTAGCCGTCGGTGATCGAGTCCGCCCTACCCGCTCTCTGGCTCCCCGGAACACAGTGAGCGCGCCTCCAGCAGCGCGCGTGCGCTCACAGTGCGGGATCTCGCAGCCGCCATCATATGACAGTGGTTTGCGATATCGTGCCATCTTGTACCCGTCAGACTGCAGTCAGCGGTTGGCAAGTGGTTAATGCATTGTTTGCATTAAGGTAAAAAACTTGTTCAATTTCCCTGTGCCCCCCCTTCCCTGTGTAAGGGAGAGGAAAAGAGACCAGTGCTGTGCACGGCTGCATCTTTTCTCTCCTTACTTCCTCTTCACACAGCATTCGGGAAGCAGCAGGAGCCATTGGCTCTTGCTGCTGTCAATCAAATGCAGTGAAGAGGAAGTGGGAGGCGAACCCAAGTCCCGCTATGTGACGTACACACGGTGCAACAGTCGTAAAACCGCACGTTCAACTTTTGCCCAGAATTGGCTGTTGGCGGTTGTGTCTAGTGTACTGACATGAGTCAAGTAATCGTGCAACAGAGCCGAACGTAGTGACGTGTTATGAGCATTTAAAGAGGAAGTTCAGGTGAATGTGATTTGTGAATTAGGAACGTACAGTAGGTTTATACTAATGGACACTTCTGGGCGTTCCTGACTTCTGAGCATGCATGTTTTGCACGTACATCTTTTGTTGGGCCAAGTTCTGAACACATGAGTCAACAACTTGTTGGCCAACAAATGTTTTCTAGTTTGCTCAGCCAACTTCTGTTGTACGACTGTTGAACGTCGGCTGCATGTACTAACGGTCGGATTATCGTACAACAAGCTGTTGTAAGACCGTTGTTGTACGAACGTTGCATCGTGTGTACGGGCCATAAGTCTATAGAGCACAGCTCCATAGACGCACAGGTCGGGAGCACCCGGACAACGTTTGTCCCCATAGCAAGCAGCTGGCTATGATGGACATAAAAAGAAGAGGAGGAGCCAAGATCGCCGACGGGGACACCAGAAGAGGAGCATCGGGGGCCACTCTGTGCAATACCACTGCACAGAGCAGGTAAGTGTAACATGCCTCCTCAGCCCCTCCTATTACATACCTGATCCCCATCTTGATCCAGAGATATTGCACGAGAGACTCGGCTGTTCGGGACTCTCCCTCCTCATTGGCTGAGACACACAACGGGCGTCATTGGCTCCCACTGCTATTAATCAAAGTCAGTGAGCCAATGAGGAGAGAGAGGGGCGGGGCAGAACCACAGCTCTGTGTCTGAATGGACACACGGAGCAGTGGCTCAGTTCAGATGCCTCCATTGCAAGCTGCTTGCTGTGGGGGCACTTGATAGGAGGGAGGGGCCAGGAGCACAGAAGAGGGACCCGAGAAGAGGAGGATCCAGGCTGCTCTGTGCAAAATCACCCCACAGAGCAGGTAGGTATGACATATTTGTTATTTTTAAATAAAAAAGCGACATTAGTATCACTTTGAAATCTGCAAAGAAAAGAATGAAATAAGGACCTAAATGCAGTGTTTTTTGCTCCTGTTTGCATGAGCCCTAATGGGAAATCCAAAAATTTTGAGTTATCAAAATAAGAGGTGAGCAGAAGTCATCTACTAGGGAATCACGTTCTGTTGAAAACTGCTTTCCCCTACAGAACATTTCAGAATCGTTTCTAGTTTTACTTGTGCAGAACTAAACAAAAAAAAGTTGTAGCTTGTCACACACTCTAATACATATGACCTACAGATAGATTACAGACAGAAAAGTACTTTAACATTATAATGAAATAGGAACATTTTATTTGTGATAATTCTTTGACATCTTCAATTTTTTGTCTCAGTTTTATTTTAAGTAAAGTTACAGTAATATGTTCCACAAGTTGTTAAACAGTAACCTCTACGAGCTAACAGAAAATATGAACTCTGCAGTTCTCTTCCTTCTAGTGCAGAAAACATCCGTGTACGTCCATCAGCAGCACATGATCAATACGTAGTTCACAGTAAAATCACTATAGTCTAACCTGGTTATGTAGTAAAAAGGCAGAAGCTCATTTGCATTTGTTTGAATTTTCAAGAGATAATGAAGAAGACTTGCAGCTGAATGGCAATGTCAGGGGAGGCGTCAAATTTATAATTCACTACTTCTATAATAATTCAGTTCTGCGTTCCAGAGGAAGATACGGAGACTATTGGCTTTCCTTTCATTAGAATAACACCAAAAGAAAATTGGCTAAATATTGATGAATTTTTACACATTAATATTTAATAGCTACCCAGCGCTATAAATTATGGATTTCTATAAACAAAAAGACGGGATTAAGCGCATGCAAAACTTTTTCTTTCTTAGCACTTTAAGAACAATTACTGTAAGTTATTCAGACGGAACAATAAGAAAAGACAGGACTGAGAGCATAAGGAGATACAGAGCTACTAAAATTATTTTGGGAAATTTGCGCCTTAACAATGCTAAAGTTTTGTAAATAGAGAGTTTTGTCTAATAAGTGAAAAGAGCAATGCTATAGAAGCAACCAACCAAAATCATACTTCATTTACCCGATTGCAGTTAAAGTTAGATAGCAGATTAATGACTGATTTTGTCTAATATGTTAGGATAATCCATAATACAAATACCAATTTTAAGGGTCAAAAAAACTTGTTACATAACCAAGCCTGGCCTTCAGTGTAAGCCCGCATTCACACAGGGGCAATCTGACTTCAGCGCGACTTAGCTAGGCGACTTACAATGCGACTTCAAGGCAACTATAGCGCAACTTCAGTGTGATTTTGGGCGGCTTACAATGCAACTCCATGCCAGGCGACTTTGCCTGTGGTCAATCAGAGAAGGGAGGGAGGGGATACCTGGGTAATTCGGGGGGAGTAACTGTGTAAATTATTTTCATTTTCCTGTAAAATCACTTTAATATAGATGGGGGTTCCGACTTGGAGGCGACTTCCATTGAATTCTATGGGTCGGATAGAAGTTGCCTTGAAGTAGTATAAGAACCTTTTCTGAAGTTGCCTTGAAGTCGGAGCGACTTCAGTAGTGTACATTAAGATGGTTCTCATTTCCCTCAATGGGATTTCTGATGACAAGCGACCTGGGGCGACTTGGGGTGACACAAGTCGGATCGCAAGTCGCTGTAGTATGAACCACGCCTAAAAACTGGATGCCAAACTGAAAAATGACTCCCCAATCAGGAACTTTTTTTGTAGATGGAAGTTTTTCATCGAACAAATCTTCTCACCTCCAGAAATAAAGACCTTGATGTCCTCCTTTCAATACACAGGATGGTATTTAAAGGCCAATCTGTCTAACTCCCTAGGCAAGCTGAAAAGCCAATAAGTGAAATATATACTCTCATATTGTTGCTAATGCAATGCTTTTATTTTAGCTGTTTGTGTTGGTTGGAAGAAGTATTGTCCTCCCTCTTGAAATAATTTTCTGGTCTCAAGGAACCCCTGCTAAAAATTACTATATCTTTAGCTCATGATACATCAGTGTAATGAACAGTGGGAAGAATGCTCCTTATACTTGTGGTTATTGGGAATAATTACCCCCTTACAGATAGCTAAAAAGATCAATGATAGCGGTGTGAAATTATTGGACAGGCAGAAATAATGTATCAATGAAAAAAAAACTTTTTAAATCGATTGTTTTTTCAGGAGCAGTGATTTTAATAATGCTTAAAGTGAAAAAAAATGAAAAATTCCTTTAAATATTGAGCCTGGGGGGGGGGGGGGGTGTCCTTAGTCTGTCTGTAAAAGGGTGCATCTCTGTGAGGTGTAGAACATAGCCAGAGCAAAATGACATTTCCATAGGAAAATTGTCATTTAAAATTGCGGCTGTAATTTATTGCCGGTTCCCGGCAATATACAAAAAAATCATTGAAAAAAAGTGTGTACCCAGCCCCCCCCCCAGTCCAAACCAGGCTCTTCGGGTATGGTTTGGGTATAAAGGGGACCCCCGCGCCAAATTTTTAAAAAAATTGATGTGGGGGTCCCCCTAAAATCCAAACCAGACCCTTATCCGAGCATGCAGCCCTGGCCGGTTAGGATGGGGGGGGGGGCGGACGAGCACCCCCCCGAACCATACCAGGCTACATGCCCTCAACATGGGGAGTATGGGTGCTTTGGGGCAGGGGGGCTGCCCCCCCCCACCTCAAAGCACCTTGTCCCCATGTTGATGGGGACAAGAGCCTCTTCCCCACAAGCCTGGCCGGTTTTTATGGAGGTCTGCGGGCGTGGGGCTTATCGGAATCTGGAAGCCCCCTTTAACCAGTTCATATCCATGCTATAGCCAAAAGATGTCTACAGCGTGGATCTGAATTTCCCAGAGGACGCCCATGGACGTCCTCATTTGTGCATGCTCACAGGCAGCAGCGGCGGGCCGCACTCTCTGTGGGCATGCCCACAGGCCGGGAGGACTCGATGTCTGCTCGTGACCCACGATCGCCTGTCAGAATGGCAGAACGAGGAACCGCCGATATAAACACGGTGGTTCTCCGTTCTGTGAAGGGGGGGCATGACACATCTACTGATCCCTGTCACTGGGATCAGTTAGATCTGTCATGTCCCTGCCAGCCCCGCCCCCACACAGTTAGAACGCGCCTAGGGAACCCAGTTAACCCCTTCACCCAGTTAAGCCCCCTGCGGGTTAACCCCTTCACTGCCAACAACATTTATACAGTAATCAGTGGACATTTAAAATTCTGATCGCTGTATAAATGTCATTGGTCCCAAAAAAGTGTCAAAAATGTCCAACATGTCCGCCCCAATATCAAAGTCCCGATAAAAATCGCAGATCGCCGCCATTACTAGTCCCATAGTTTATAGACCCGTTTTTTTTTTACCAAAAATATGTAGAAGAATATATATCGGCCAAACCCGATGAATAATTTATTCTTTTTTACATTTTTTTTTTTGGATTTGTATTATAGCAAAAAGTAAAAAATATTTTTCAAAATTGTCGCTATTTGTTTGTTTATAGCACAAAAAATAAAGACCGCAGAGGTGATCAAATACTAACAAAAAAAAAGCTCTATTTGTGGGGAAAAAAATGATAAAAATGTTTGGGTACAACGTCGCACGACTGCGCAATTGTCATTCAAAATGCGACAGTGCTGAAAATTGAAAATTGGTCCAGGCAGGAGGGGGGTTTAAGTGCCCAGTAAGCAAGTGGTTAATAAGGGAGCCCCCAGATCCCGCCCCCCCATGTGAATAGGTATGGGGTACATTGTACCCCTACCCATTCACCAAAAAAGGAGTGTAGTGGTAAAAAAAACAAGAGGCAGTTTTTGACAAGTCCTTTATTTTGTAAAATAGCTCTTCTTTCTTGTTTCTTCCTCCGGTCTACCTCCATCTTCTTCTGCTTCTTCTTTCAGTCTTCTTCCTTCCTCTCTTTGACTTCAATCTTCATCTTCTTTTTCCTTCTTCTTTCACCGCCGTCACTCTCCCCGCTGCTGCAGCCCAGTCCCTGTGCGACTCCCAGAATAGGCGGTCTTCATAATGACACTTCTTTTATAAGAAGGGACGGGGCCACCCGGCGACATACATGGGTGACCGGCCCCCTCTGACAGCGCATGACGTCAGAAGGGGTGGGTTCACTTGGATATGTCACTGGGTGGCCCCACCCCTTCTTATAAAATAAGTATCATTATGAAGACTGTCCCTTCTAGGAGACATGCAGGGGCCAGGCTGCAGTAGCGGGGAGAGTGTTGGCAGTGAAAGAAGAAGGAAAAAGAAGATGAAGATTCAAGACAAAGAGAGGATGGAAGAAGACTGAAACAAGAAGCAGAAGAAGGAGATGATGAAGACTGAAGATGAAGAGAGGAAGGAAGAAGACTAAAAGAAGAAGCAGAAGAAGGACCGGGGCAGGCGAAGATGGAGGAAAGCTGGAGGAAGAAAGAAGAAGAGCTATTTTATACAATAAAGGACTTGCCAAAAACTGCTTCTTGTTTTTTGTACCACTACACTCCTTTTTTGGTGAATGAGTAGGGGTAGAATGTATCCCATACTTATTCACATGGGGGGTCGGGATCTGGGGGCCCCCTATTAAAGGGGGCTTCCAGATTCTGATAAGCCCCCTGCCTGCAGACCTCCACAACCACCGGCCAGGGTTGTGGGGATGAGGCCCTTCTCCCCATCAACATGGGGACAAGGTGCTTTGGGGTGACCTCAAAGCATCCTCCCCATGTTGAGGGCATGTGGCCTGGTATGGTTCGGAGGGGGGGGCGCTCGCTCGTCCCCACCCCCTCCTGCCACGCCAGGGCTGGGTGCCCAGATAAGGGTCTGGTTTGGATTTATTTTTATTTGGCACGGGGTTCCCCACTTAATTTTTTCTTTAATTTTTGCATGGGCCCTACTGTTGTAAATTAGTTTAAAAATTGTGATGAAAGCCCCCAGGCTAACAGGTGGTGAAAAATTGGGCCTTGGGTGCTGGCGGTGCCAGAACACTGTAACCCCTTGCAGTTACTCTTGTTGGATGCAGGAACGGGCCCTGCTGTTTTAAATTAGTTTAAAAATTGTTATGGCATGCCCCTGTAAACCAGGTGCAGAAAACTTGGGTCTTGGGTGTTGGTGGTGCCCTAAATACATATATATATACATTTTGGAAGTCAGCGGGGAGGCAGCAGTGCCCTGCACCTGTGGAGCTCTGTGGTCTTATGCAATTGGGTGGCTGCCCTTAAGCTGACCCCAGGAGGACATCCTGCCTTGTTGGAGTCGGGCCTCCTCCTCCTCACTTTCCTCCTCTCTTCTCTCAGGCACCCAAGTACAGTCCGTGTCCTCATCATCCCCTCCCTCCTCATCACTGGAGCAACCTTAGCAGTATGCTGCAGCTGGGGCAATATGACTGCTAGTTTCTTGTCCTTTTGCGGCACCCCCTCTCTCTAGGCTCACGCTACTCCCTTCCTCAAACTGGGAACCAACATCGGAGCCTTCAAACTGCTGCGCATCCTCCATTAGCATGTAACCAACACTAAGTTCGAATAACTCAGGTGACTCCTCCGTGCATGATGGTGGGGCTACAGAAGGAGTGACTGTGGACAAGGATCCGGTGGAATAGGCCGCTTTGCCAGATGCATTGGAAGGCAAACTTGTACGAGCCTGGGTGACAGAGGATGAGGAGGATGAGGAAGGCTTTGTTATCCACTCCACCAACTCTTCTGCATGTTGTGGCTCAATAGCATGTCCAACAGCAGAAAAAAAGGACAAGCCTGAGCCGCCTGCAGAGGATGCACCATGTTCGCCACCACCACTTTTCACTGAAGAGACAGAGGCTGCTTGCCCTCTTTTAGTGGCCTGGGAGCGTCTGCCTCTCCTTTGTGGCCTTCCTGACATGATGGGTATTTTTTAACACTGCACTACACTGTATTATATACCATGCACTCCTGAATGCACTGATATATAGTGTACACTCAATACGCTGTGTGTATATCTGTATACACGAGACTGTATATATTTTAAGACTCCACGTCAAGTAGTGTGCTATATACCGTACACCCCAGAATGCACTGATATATAGTGTACACTCAATACGCTGCGTGTGTATATCTGTATACACTATACTGTATCTCACAAAAGTGAGTACACCCCTCACATTTTTGTAAATATTTTATTATATCTTTTCATGTGAAAGCACTGAAGAAATGACACTTTGCTACAATGTAAATTAGTGAGTGTACAGCTTGTATAACAGTGTAAATTTGCCGTCCCCTCAAAATAACTCAACACGCAACCATTAATGTCTAAACCGCTGGCAACAAAAGCGAGTACACCCCTTAATTCAAATGTCCAAATTGGGCCCAAAGTGTCAATATTTTGTGTGGCCATCATTATTTTCCAGCACTGCCTTAACCCTCTTGGGCACGGACTTCACCAGAGCTTCACAGGTTGCGACTGGAGTCCTCTTCCACTCCTCCATGATGACATCATGGAGCTGGTGGATGTTAGAGATCTTGAGCTCCTCCACCTTCCATCTGAGGATGCCCCACAGATGCTCAATAGGGTTTAGGTCTGGAGGCATGCTTGGCATACTTTCCTGCAGCCCAGTCTCCAAAGGGAGGGGATTATGCTCTGGTTCAGTATGTCACAGTACATGTTAGCATTCATGGCTCCCTCAATGAACTGTAGCTCCCCAGTGTCGGCAGCACTCATGCAGCCCCAGACATGACACTCTCACCACCATGCTTGACTGTAGGCAAGACACACTTGTCTTTGTACTCCTCACCTGGTTGCCGCCACACATGCTTGACACCACCTGAACCAAATAAGTTTATCTTGGTTTTATCAGACCACAGGACATGCTTCCAGTAATCCATGTTCTTAGTTTGCTTGTCTTCAGCAAACTGTTTGTGGGATTTCTTGTGCATCATTTTTGGAAGAGGCTTCCATCTGGGTTGACAGCCATGCAGGCCAATTTGATGCAGTGTGTGACGTATGGTCTGAGCACTGACAGGCTGACCCCCCACCCCTTCAACCTCTGCAGCAATGCTGCCAGCACTCATATGTCTATTTCCCGAAGACAACCTCTGGATATGACGCTGAGCACATGCTCCAGCTCGGCCACCATGCTACAGCTCAGTTTCAGGGTCTTGGCAATCTTCTTATAGCCTAGGCCATATTTATGTAGAGCAACAATTCTTTTTTTTCATATTCTCAGAGAGTTCTTTGCCATGAGGTGCCATGTTGGACTTCCAGTGACCAGTATGAAAAAGTGAGAGCGATAACACCAAATTTAACACACCTGCTCCCCATTCATTACTGAGACTTTGTAACACTAATGAGTAACATGACACCGGGGATGGAAAATGGCTAATTGGGCTTAATTCGGAAATTTTCACTTAGACTGACACTGACAGGTCCCAGAAGACTGCATCCACCATTCAGGATGTGCAGCGTGACTCGCGCATGCGCAGTGGGCACCCAGCAGTGAAGCTGCAAGCTGTCACAGCCGGGTGCCCACAGTGAAGATGCGGGCGCCGCCGAGAGAGGACATAGGGTGAAGACGGCTGGGCTGAGTGCACCACTGGATCTTAGGACAGGTGAGTGGCTGTTTTTTAGGTTTTTGTAGCTGCTGACTTTTATTCTTATTCACAGGTGGCTGGAACTCCTCTTTAAGAATACATACTTGAATAGAATTTTTATTTTAAACCAGAGCGTAATCTAAATTTTGGGCTCAATAAGTGCTGAAATGGAAAAACAAAGTTTAGAAACCTTCAGCAGTTTTCTTCCAGGTTTGACCCAAGCCAAACCCCACAACTATATAAAATAACATTTTGTTCATTTTATTTTAAAGGGTTATCAAAAACCTGCCTATGGAGGTAAGGGGCTGTTGTAGATAAAAACAAGCTGTGCAGTTTTTACCAAAGTTAAATAATGCCCTTGCTATAGTTTTAGGCCATTTACATACTGTACCTCCCAAAGCCTGGCTGCAAAGCTCCCAGAGATGGCATCATTCCCATCCTGCCTTGTTGCTAGAGCAGTGCTAAGACTCTCTCAGCCAGTGGAAAGGGAGTATGGGCACAATTGCCTCATATAGGCTAAAATAAATAAGTGTACTTTGTTTTAAACTGTGGAACTACACTCTCCCAATCAACATTGATTATTTTGAATCCTTATGCTGCTAGCATTAGTAAATAGATAGGAAAGTATATTATATTTACTTGTTTTAAACTTTTTTTTTTTACATTTCTTCAGTTACTTCCTTGCTTCTTGCCTAGGCAAATGATGTCATGCATTCCAGGAGTCTTCAGGAGGGGAAGAGAGGAGGAGGGGTTTTCTCAGCTAAGCACACTCTCCTGGATGCATGCTAGAGCTAAGGGCAGGAAGTAAATGCTACATGAATCATTTGCCCTTACTCAAGATGGCCATGGCCAGAAATGCTAGAGGGTGATTTTCAAAGTGACTTCTCATCAAAATGAATGCTTTTTTCTAAGCAAAAGTGGAGTTACTCGTTAATAGTTAATCCAGTCCTGGGTTAGATACAGAAATGATGTTGGACTAAAAACACATGTTTCACAATCAGTGTTCCAATTCATCCCAAAGGTTTTCTGTAGGGCTGAGGTCAGAGCTATGTGCAGGACACTCCATTATCTCTACACTAAACCCATAAAACCTTAGGAGACATGTATAAATTCTGTTGAACAGATAGGCATTGTGGTGCCATTAAAAAAAAACTGCAGCACCACTAGCGCATTTTCACGCATTGCAGAAATGTGCATCTTCCCGCAGTGCACAGGTGTGGACCCAGCCTAAGATGTGTATTGTCTGTATGAAAGAAAGATCCTGTGAAAAACAGGCACCTAAATTACTCAACTGTATACGCAATTATGCACGTTTATACGCGTTTATGCATTTGCATGAGTAAAATCTGCAGATCGATGTACATAAACTCTGCAGCTGTGTCCTACTTTTTTTGTGGGCTCCTGAGCGCAGCACACATTTTTGTATGTAGACACAGATGTGTGTATAGACTCATTCGGGGTCATTTACTGCTGCAAAATAGCGGCAAAATTACCGCGATTTGCGGTAAAATTACTGTGATTCACGGTAAATTGCCACGATTACGGTAAATAGCACTAGAACAGTATTCACAATAGCGCTGGTGGCAAATAACTCCCAAAATGGAATTCACTATTGCTCCCAGGTCACAGATAACAGCCAAATCCTTACTCTAGTCAGGACCTGGAGTAGTGCAAATAGAAATAATGTTTAGAGCATGATCTGATTCCCTAAATTGTACTAAAATATGTGGTATATTGTTTAAAAATAATCTGTTTTTAAACTGTGTGAAAAAGTGATTTCTACACTGAAATATATTAAAAAGTCTGAGAAGGGATAAATTCCCTGTCTCTTTACATTTAGGTGCTCAGCACAGCTGAACACAACTGACCATGCTCAGACACAAAATAACTCAATTTTTAACTCTCATGGCGTAATTCCTTGAGTAGATAGTAAACACCAAAATGAGAATTATTTTACACAGATTTTTTGGGAGTGAAGATGAGAGTTATGTAGAACAATGCAAGTTTAAGCCATTCATTCTGATGGTACAATTGTTACTTTCTCAAATAAATCCATTTCATGTTGAGATGAAATGTATCTTTCTCTCAAAGCAATTGTCCTTGCAATAATGTTGCAATTATGATAATCTATTTTGTTTTTAAGAATGCTAGAATAATCTTCTCCTGTTTTGGTTAAATATTTTTTTTCTCTGTCGCTTTCACTTGTTCATATCTATCTCACAAAAATATTTCCCCAAACTCACACAGGTGTCTTTACAAACCACAAACAATGCCATTACTTATGGAAATTTAAAATTAGTCCCACCTTTTTTATTTTTTATTCTTTCCAAATGATCCTAATTTGAGCCCCAAAAAATGTGATATGTGTACCAACATCAGAAATAAAAATGTCATTACCATAGGATAACATTACTATTCTACGCTCACACAGCAAGAACCACCAAATATCACAGATTAAATATAGAGATTGACTCCTGACTAGAGTTGAGCGAACCTCTGGAAGTTCGGGTTCTGCTGGTCCGTCCGAACTTCGGGACAAAGTCCGGGTCCGGGTCCGGACGGAACCCGAACGATCGCAAAACAGGGCTTCAAGCCTGCCTGGTCGTCTTGGGCTTGAAGGTCTCCAAGCGAGTTGAGATCAGTCCTCAGTTAGAGATATAAATTAGACACTATAAACCACCAAGAACGACACACTCGCATCTTATCATTACAATAGGATACCATTACTGTAAAAATAAAGACTACAACCATGTGTATAGTGTAAAAAACCCCGAGTTTAATCCTAGTAAACCTTTCTTATTTTTTATTTTTTCCACCCTGATTAAAATTTAAAGGTATTCATTACCGTAACAAACACCAAACATTTCTGTGGACACACTCA
>BLSH010145660.1:3003718-3015432 GCA_018402905.1 Glandirana rugosa | reverse complement strand
GCAGCGGTATGTGAAATCTCTAATTTCTGCTATCTGTCCTCAGAGCAACAGCACAGACAGCAGTAGTAAAGTAATCTATCTCAGGATGCAGGATCAGGTCTTAAAATGGCTAAAATCTGTCCCTCACGCCGTCAGCTACCTTTCCCTATACTAACCCAAGGAGCATGTGACTGCAGCACTGTGACTCCAGCTTATAAAGAGGCTGGGTCACATGATGCACCGGCCAATCACAGCCATGCCATTAGTAGGCATGGCTGTGATGGCTTCTAAGGGCAAACCAGTGAAACGCTTGTTGATTGGCTGCCCTGCAGCTTCTCAACACATGGAGTAAAATAGCAGAACCCCGGACCGAACCCGAACGATTTTTGAAATGTCCGGGTCCGGGTCCGTGCCACGGACACCCTAAAGTTCGGTACGGACCCGAACGTTACAGTCCGGGTTCGCTCAACACTAGTGGCCAGGATTAAACTATCCACGTTATAAAATAATAGGGACCAGGGTGGTCTGGCAGTCCCTAATATCAGACTTTACTTTATGGCATCTCAATTACAGTATCTAGGGGGCTGGGGGGAAGTGGACCTGATGGATCCCACTCGCAATCTACTGTTCAATGACCTACCAAACTATCCGGCGGTGTCCCATCTGGAGACTGGACTAACTCATCTCACTGACTCAACACCCACAGGACAGAGACTTAAGAAACTATGGGCTTATGTTAAGCATACTCTGGGAGTGACAGGATTTCTACCATGTACACCGATATAGAGGAATCCTACTTATGGAGAGGTGGGGATTCTGGAGGGTTTCCACTCTTGGGAAAATCAGGGTATCAGATACCTCTCACAGTTGTATAATCAGAGCATTTTAAAGTCCTTTACAGATCTGCAGAGAGAATTTTTACTACCTAGACTAGACTAGACAACAATTTTATTGATTCCTGCAACTTAGATATGCCCTACAGACTCAGGCAAGGAGATCTAGGCTAGAGCTAACAATACATCCCTTATTAACCACTTCAGCCCCGGAAGGATTTCCTAGGTTAGGACCAGAGCACTTTTTGCGATTCGGTACTGCGTCGTTTTAACTGACAATTGCGCGGCCATGCAACTTTGTACCCAAACAAAATTTGCGTACTTTCCCACAAACAGAGCTTTCTTTTTGTGGTATTTGATCGCCTCTGCATCATTTCTGATCACAGCTACAAACAAAAGAAGAGCGGCAATTTTGCAAAAAAACAGTTTTCCTTACTTTTTGCTAAAATACAAATCCAAAAAAAAAAAGTAAAAAAAATTTTTTTCATCGGTTTTGGCTGATTTATATTCTTCCTCATATTTTTGATAAAAAAAAAAATGCAATTGGCGTTTATTGATTGGTTTGTGCAAAAGTGGCCGCGTCACCCCCAAATCACTGCTTATTTACGGCGATTCGCGGGATGCATCCACACTGCCGCCGTGAATATAATGTAGGCAGTGTGGAAGTGGTTAAGTAACACTTTGGTAGCCCAGGAGAAAAACTGAATGATCTTACAAACTTATAACACTCTTATAACACATACACATGATACAGCTAAACTACCATGTAGGCTAAGATGGGAGCAGGAACTGGGGTAAATTAATGGAGAGGATTGGGATTTATGCCTGCATTTGGTACCACAGGTTTCAGTCTCTTCATTGTAAAGACTGTCACAGCTGTATATATATATATATATATATATATATATATATATATATATATTACACAGGATGTACCAAACCCCAGTACAACTTCACAAATGGAGAAATAGAGATTCACCCTTATGCCCCAAGTGTAGAGGAGCTGATGGCAATCTTATCCATCTACTATGGCACTGCCCAAAACTTTTCAGATATTGGAAGGAGGTAACAGATACAATTTCATCTGTGTTTCAGACCACTTTTCCACTGCAGCCTGTGATTTGCTTGCTGGGCGCAATAGACGAAGAGATTTTTACTACCCCATAAAATATAGCGATACTTAGACTACTATATGTTGCCCTCAAGCAGATTGGTCACCTCTGGCTTCCACAACATACCCCCACAATGAAAAAGTGGATTGAACAGGTTAATAATATTCTCATTAAGGAAAAATTGACATATCAACACAGGAAAGCCACTTATAAATTTAAGGAAATATGGCAACCATGGTTGGATACTCCAGGGCTAGCCCCACCCCAATTGGTTCTTTACAGACTTCTTCAGGCCTGAGGGTATAAATACCCAAGAGTAAGGGAAACGTGCATACTCATGGTAGATAGATGTAGTTTTTCCTAATAAATGCAGTGGTGTAGTCAAGCTAAAGGTACTCTCCGTTGAGTGGTTATGGAAGGTACATCGGTGGTCCCTAGAGACACCAAGAAGTTACTATGGTTCTTGGTTCACCTTCCCGTTAGAAGTTTGAAAAGCAGTTATATTGTACTAATGCTCACAAATGATCATCTCAGGTTAAGTATGAATTTATGAATAGCAGTACACTTATGTTGGGTACATCTTAAACTGAACCTCGGTGTTGATATTTCACCCTATATGGTTTCACGAAACAAGAATTTCTCATGTCCATATGTACCAATGTTTATAAGTTTTTGTTTCATGATCCTGCTATACATACAGTTTTTAATGTCATCTGAACTCAATAAAATATTTTTTCTAAATAAAAAAAAGAGAAATTGGAGGCACCTAAGCTAAATTTCAAGTGTTGTTGTAAAGAGTCTGAATACTTATGCCAATGTGATATTTCAGTTCTTCCTTTTTCATACAATGGCAAACATTTCTAAAATTCTGTTTTAACTTTGTCATTATAGGGTACTGGGTGTAGATTAATGAGCAAAAAAACTGAAATTAAACATCTGTAGTATCAGGCTGCAACATAACACACTTGAACAAAGTGAAGAGGGTCGGAATACTTTATGAATGTATTATAAATGCTTTTGCCTTTCTTTTAATTAAGTAAGGCAATTGTTTCTGGTGAGTGAGGCGTATTTACTTTTTTCAGTTGGAAGGTGTCACTGGTGAATCATTTATTCTTTTGGTGGTTGAACGCATTTATGATGGACTCACATATATATTTAAATATTTACGCAAGACCACAATGAATTTGATTTTAGCGCATCTTTTGTAAAACATTTTCTTTTTAACATTACATTTTTATTAGAAATTTTTCAAATATATACTGTACAAAGTAGTCACATAGCGAAGAGTGACTTCAAGAAAATAGAATATGAACAATAAGAACCTTTCAGCATACATCTGGTGCATATATCTTCCATAATAACAAACATCAAGAATGAAAGCATTGTTGATTAGGGAATTACAATCAGGCATATAATGATGCATACTTAAACATACCTATAACAAGGATGTTCAAAATAACAAATGAAGAAACGTATTAAGGATTGCAGAAAAAGACAAATATAGAAAGGAAGAGGTTTACACAGTGTCAGAAATGGACATATAAAGGCATAATATGCCAAGTAGAACAATCGAATTCCCAACAGTTTGAAAACAAATGCTCAAATCAGCGCTCAGGATGCAATATTCCTCTGTTGCAAAAACATCAATATTAAAAATAAAAAAATATAATATAAAATATGTATTTTGCAATACAAACTAGCAGCCACCTAAAATCAAGCAATCAGTACTGAATAGCACCTCAATAATATAAGTCCATATATCTTTATAAAGTGCAAGCAGCGCTAAATTGTGACTTCCTATGAAAAGTCCCAGAAAATGTATCGACCAAATAGGTCCCTGCTAGGGGCAGGATCTTGTTCAAACGTTGTCCACCACCACACCACGTGAGCAAAATGCGGGAGGTTATACCCCCCTATATGAAAACACTCACCAAAGGCAAGTATAAAAAATGCCTTAAGGTCTCAGTGATGATATCCAAGTTCCAGCATCCGATCAAATCTTATCCAATCGCATCCGATCTTAAGGTGTATGGGAGACAGCAGATGCCATATAACTGGAATCACCCGACCAGCCTGCAACCAACCGAATTGACCTGTCCATCAGTATGCGTTCAAAACGTGGGTTTAAGGCCCATACACACGGTACAACGGTCGTATAACCAGCTTGTACAATCATTTAGCCGTTAGTACTAGGCTTGGCTAGTGAATCACTGAATCGAATCAGTGACTCAACTCACTGTAGAGTTTGAATGAGTTGAATCATGAAAGTGAATCAGATTCAACTCATTGTCAAAGATCGAATAAAGGCATAATATGTCTCAATAAAATAAAGTGTGTTGATACAACTTATTATTCTTACACCATGTGGTCAGGTTTTCCAAATGTTATCAAACCAAACATTTTCACTGTTGTAGCAGGTTAATGTTACTTTCAAAAGTCAGATGTGAATGAACTAAATTGATTACTTCTGAGATGGAAGGGGTCATGTCCAGTTTCCAGTGTCTAGTAATTGTTAACCTTTTTCCTAATAGGATATGAGTAAAGCCTAGTACACACTGGCTGAAATATCGGCCGGCATCACCATTTCAATAGAAACTGTCAGACAATCGGCCTGTGTGTATGGCAGCTGGTCCAACAGAGGCCAGCCGTTTGGCTGACTTCTGTCTACGGCTTATGACTGAAAAAGGTCTGCCGATCCGCTCCCAATCAGTGCTCTCAGCCAGGGTGTTCTTCTGGTGTGGGGGGGGTCCTTCTGTCAGAACACAATAGCTCAGCAGGGGAGATCGCTGTACTAACATCAGATGTTAATATAGTGGCTTCGACCTGAGCTGTTAGTTTTCTTTTTATTCAACCCGCTGGGTTGAAAAAAAAAATAGTGGTATATAGAAGACTTAGAGTGTTATTAAACCCACAACAGTAAAATCTGTCTGTATGTGCAGCATACTTGCTATACTCACTGTGGAACTTAAGGGGTTAATCCTCTGCATTGCGTAAAAAGGAACTTTAATCCTCTATTGACAGATCCTCACCTACTGCAGGGTCTCTCTTGGTAAGGCCAGATAATACATAGTGAGGGTAGTAAAGCTGCACATGCTTAGTTTAGTCACTATTGCTGGAGAGAACATTTCCTTGTTGTCAGAGCTAGCCAGGTCACATGATATTGACATCACACATGTGGGCGTGTATACAGGCTGTAGTGGAAATCTCCTCCTACCTGAACACTCAGCACTGAGCAGACCCTGCAGTTTATCACTGATCATGGTATACAGATCAGCTAAAAAGGTATATAGTGGCAGTATTTTAATATAAAAAGAAGATTTATAAGCTGTGGGCACTGTGGGGGGGCAGATGAACTATTTTCATATTGCTGAGTTTAGTATCACTTTAAGAATGATCCAGTAGTAGAGTTGAGTGAACCCGAACTGTAAAGTTCGGGTTCGTACCGAACTTTGGGGTGTCCGTGACCTGGACCCGAACCCGGACATTTAAATAAAAGTTTGGGTTCGAGTTCTGGGTTCGGGTATTTGATCCCGCATGTTGAATAGCTGCAGGTCAGCCAGTCAACAAGTGTTTCACTGGTTTTCGCTAGAAGCCATCACAGCCATGCCCACTAATGGCATGGCTGTGATTGGCCAGTGCATCATGTGACCCAGCCTCTATATGAGGCTGGAGTCACAGTGCTGCATGTCACATGCTCTCTGGGCAGTGTAGGGAGAGGATGCTGCCTGTGCTGTGAGGGACAGATTGCAGATAGATAGATAGGTAGAGATTACTACTACTACTGCTTTTAGGGACAGATTGCAGATCTCATCCTGCATTACAGAAAGATCTGACTGTACTAGGTAGAGTCTACTGCTTAGAGGGACAGATTATTGTTCTAAAATCATCTCCTAGTTCTATAGGGCCAGGTTCCTGCTGTTGCTGTAAGGGACAGATTATTGTTCTAAAATAATTTTGCAGCCCTCTAGCACTTTCCAGGACTCTTTTACAGCCATTTTTGTGCCAAAAGTTCGGGTCCCCTTTGAACTCAATGGGGTTAAGTTCGGGTCAAGTTCGGTACCGAACCCAGACTTTTTTCCGAAGTTCGGCCGAACCCACCGAACCTGAACATCCACGGGTTCGATCAACTCTATCCAGTAGCAAGGTGAAAAGTTATCAATGTTAAGGTTAAATATAGCTAAAGCCTGATTTGGGGGACTAGGAATTCTAATGACATTGGATATAATTTGAAATATCTTACGCCAAAAACTACAAATATTTCTGCAGGACCATAGAATATGGATTCAATTTCCTGTTTGTCTGGCTTTGTTTTGTTGAAAATGTTGCTAATCTATATGGTGTCAAATACCATCTTAAGGATATTGTCTGTGTAAGCTCCCATATATTAACTCATATAGGAGCCATAAATACAGATCTAAGTGCAGATTTCCATTGTTTAGCTTCCCATTTGAGAAAGGGTGAAGATTTGTCTTGAAAAAGGTTTGACAAAGGCTATAAAATAAAGTTATACTATGCGTTTTTGGTGGGAATGAGTTATAATGGTGAAATACCAATGTTGGAATATTTATGTTCTTGACTAGGTTTTTGTGAAAAAAAGTGACGTTTACATATAAGTACCTTTTTCAGAAGAAAGTAGATTATATTCTTGCAAGAATATTGAATTGTTTTAGAATATTATCATCATATAGGTCTAGTATGTTACAGATCCCATTCGGGTTCCCCAACGTAAGTGAGATATTTGGCATATAAGCCTGTAAAGCCGTGATAGGTATAGGGAGGGAATGTGTTTGATTGCCTGTGGTATTTAACCGCTTCAATACTGGCCACTTTCACCCCCTTCCTGCCCAGGCCAATTTTTAGCTTTCAGCGCTGTCACACTTTAAATAACACTTGGCAGTCATGCAACGCTGTACCCAAACAAAGTTTTTGTCATTTTTTTGAGACAGATAGAGCTTTATTTTGGTGGTATTTAATCACCAAAACCAAACATTTTGAAAAATAAAAAAGTGTTTCTTAGTTTCTCTTATTGAATTTTGTAAATAAGTAATGTTTCTCCTTCACTGATGTGCACTGATGAGACAGCACTGAAGGGCACTGATGAGGTGGCACTGATGAAGAGGCACTAATATGCAGCACTGATGGGCTGCACTGCTATGCAGCACTGATGAGCACGGATAAGCGGCACTGATGGGCTCTGATTGACGGCACTGATGGGCACTGATTGGAGGTACTGATGGGTGGCACTGATAAGCAGGCGCTGATGGGCACTGAAAGGCAGCACTGACTGGCACCACTGCTGGGCACTGACTGGCATCACTGATAATCAAGGCACTGTAGATCAATGCCCTGATTATCTGTGCAGGTCTCACCTGTGAGGAAACGCTGCTGATCGGCTCTCCTCTCCTCACACGCTGTCAGTGTGAGGAGAGGAATGCTGATAACTGGCATTTCCTTGTTTACATGCGATTGGCCTGTGATTGAACACAGCTGATCACATGGGTAAGGAGCCTCATCATTGGCCATCCAAGGGACACAGAGCACCACAGATCTGCGCGCCTGCTCGGGCACCCACGTATAGCGAGAGTGGGACAACATCATATAGTGTCATGCCAGAAGGAGAGAGCCGCCACCCACCCATCATTTCACAATACGATGGGTGGGAGGTGGTTACAGAACAGAATTATTTCCATATATGGATAGCCACTTGGATAGTGGGAGCTAATAGGAAAATTTCTCCAAATGCACATGATAAGGGCAGAGTAGAGTTCTTTTGTTGGTAATAAAGATTTTTCAATATCGCACCATAATATCTCTTGTGAGGGTGAGAACCAATATTTGAGTTGACTTAGTATAGTTGCTTTGCAGTAATCTTAAATATCTACATAGCCTTTATGTTAAATCAGCAAAAGATGAGCACATTTGGGCCTGGTGTTTGCCATACAATTTTTGATTTGGTTTAGGTAATGTCCTTAATAAATAATGTAGAATAAATATTTTAAAATATGCCAGGCAACCAGACAGCTCATATTTGGTGAAATTAGCAAGTTGTTCTTTTAATTTAGCTATATGGTTAGTGAAGTTCAAAGATGTTAAATTATAGGTGGAGTTAGTCAGAGTTATACCCAGATGACTTATACCTTCAGCTTTCCATATTAAGGGTAATCTTGATTGTAGGATAGTTTTATTCATTTGGGATACTCCCAAATTTAGAATGTATGTTTTAGATGGATTTACTTTGGAGTAAGAAACATCACTAAATTTAGTTAGAGCATGTTGAGCAGTCTCTAATGAAAGGGTAGGGGTTGTTAACATCAAGAAAAAATCTAAAAACGTTTTCTTTGGACACTGGTGTGTACACTTTTTTGAATATTAGTAGGATTCTTATATGGACACTACGTATGTGTTTTTTTCTGATTCTACAATATTTGGGATTTGTTTGTTATATATTTTTCATCTTTTTTTTTCTTTTGTCATCACTTTTATATATATTTTTGGGGGATTCCCAATTTTACATATTATTAACATAAAATAGGGGTGCTCTTTGGGGTGGGCGGTTATTTTAGGTGCTGTCTTGAGATGGACTTTAATAAAATAATGGTAACCACAGCTCTAAATCATCACCCTGGACAGCTAAATAGCAGCCAGCAGCCATTGCAACAATGGGAAACTCGGGGAACAATACATCTAATGCACCTAAAACACCTAAATCAGAAGCTGAGTTTTGCACTTTATTATACCAATGATTGTTAGTTTTAGAGCCAGTCAAGCTATGTAATGCCCAGCCACAGCCTAGAATTGTTGTGTGAATTACCAATATACACTTGGTTAGCAATAGTTTATAAGCAATAGTGAATAATAAGCTGTTTGCAAGGTTATGGAGCTGTTGTACTGGCATACGTTTCCTCTGGAATAAGCAGTCACAGACCACAGCCTGCAGACATCTCCGTCTCATATTATTTTGACACACCATATGGCTATTTGGACAAAGTGATTTATACAAGTGCTGTTTTACTTTCTCTTTGTAAGTGTCAGTGGTTTTAGATGCTCAACACATCTGCTCTCTACTGACACTGCTATATTAACTTAAAGGTCATTGTTTGATTAGTGCTATACGCACAAACCCTAAGCATTCATTGTGACTGTTCTGGATTACGTATTTTATAAGACACACTATGCAGAAAACAGTAAAGTGGCAACACAGAGAAGGAACCTAAGGAGCACTCGGCTTCTTGAAGTTAAATGCTCATTTAAGTTTAGGGGGCTTCAATCAGTTTTATTTACTTACCTGATCCTCCGCTACCACAGCAGCCAGCACTCTCCTCCATTTCCCTACACTCTGGCAGAGGACTGTCTATTGGTAACCTCACATCCATGGCAAGGCCATGGGCTCTGCATTGAACTTGATGCCCTCAGAGGACCTAGGACCTCCGAAGCATAGGGGAGAAGAGGTTCTGGGGACCAGTTTACAACTTGAAGCAAGCATATGGGAGAGGAGGATCAGGAAAGTAAAACTGCTTTTTGCGGGCCACTAGACCTAAATAAACATTTAAGCCTTGCAGTGTTTGATTATACAGGGTGGGCCATTTACATGGATACACCTTAATAAAATGGGAATGGTTGGTGATATTAACTTCCTGTTTGTGGCACATTAGTATATGTGAGGGGGGAAACTTTTCAAGATGGGTGGTGACCATGGTGGCCATTTTGAAGTCGGCCATTTTGAATCCAACTTTTGTTTTTTCAATAGGAAGAGGGTCATGTGACACATCAAACTTATTGGGAATTTCACAAGCAAAACAATGATGTGCTTGGTTTAAACATAACTTTATTCTTTCATGAGTTATTTACAAGTTTCTGACCACTTATAAAATGTGTTCAATGTGCTGCCCATTGTGTTGGATTGTCAATGCAACCCTCTTCTCCCACTCTTCACACACTGATCGCAACACCGCAGTAGAAATGCTAGCACAGGCTTCCAGCATCCGTAGTTTCAGGTGCTGCACATCTCGTATCTTCACAGCATAGACAATTGCCTTGAGATGACCCCAAAGATAAAAGTCTAAGGGGGTCAGATCGGGAGACCTTGGGGGCCATTCAACTGGCCCACAATGACCAATCCACTATCCAGGAAACTGTTCATCTAGGAATGCTTGGACCTGACACCCATAATGTGGTGGTGCACCATCTTGCTGGAAAAACTCAGGGAACGTGCCAGCTTCAGTGCATAAAGAGGGAAACACATCATCATGTAGCAATTTCGCATTTCCAGTGGCCTTGAGGTTTCCATTGATGAAGAATGGCCCCACTATCTTTGTACCCCATATACCACACCATCAATTTTTTGGTTCCAACAGTCTTGGAGGGATCTATCCAATGTGGGTTAGTGTCAGACCAATAGCGGTGGTTTCCTTTGTTAACTTCACCATTCACATAAAAGTTTGCCTCATCACTGAACAAAATCTTCTGCGTAAACTGAGGGTCCTGTTCCAATTTTTGTTTTGCCCATTCTGCAAATTCAGTGCGCCGATCTGGGTCATCCTCGTTGAGATGCTGCAGTAGCTGGAGTTTGTAAGAGTGCCATTTGTGAGTAGCTAATATCCGCCGAAGGGATGTTCGACTAATGCCACTCTCCAGTGACATGCGGCGAGTGTTACGCTGTGGGCTCTTGCTGAATGAAGCTAGGACAGCCACTGATGTTTCTTCATTAGTGACAGATTTCATGCGTCCACATTTTGGCAAATCACACACTGAACCAGTTTCACAAAACTTAGCAAGCAGTTTGCTAACTGTAGCATGGGAGATGGGTGGTCTCGTAGGCTGTCTTGCATTGAAATCTGCTGCAATGACCCAGTTACTCCGTTCACCAGACATCAACACAATACCTATCCGCTCCGCACGTGTTAACCTCGGCGACATGTCAATGGCTGTAAACAAAGAGAAACTTGTAAATAACTCATGAAAGAATAAAGTTACGTTAAAACCAAGCACACCATTGTTTTTCTTGTGAAATTCCCAATACGCTTGATGTGTCACATGACCCTCTTCCTATTGAAAAAACAAAAGTTGTATTCAAAATGGCCAACTTCAAAATGGCCGCCATGGTCACCACCCATCTTGAAAAGTTTCCCCCCTCACATATACTAATGTGCCACAAACAGGAAGTTAATATCACCAACCATTCCCATTTTATTAATGTGTATCCATATAAATGGCCCACCCTGTACATTGATTATGCACTATTTGACTGGCCTCAACCCAACAGAACACCGTTGGGATGAATTAGAGCAGAGACTGTGAGCCAGGCCTTCTCGTCCACATCAGTGCCTGACCACACAAATGGGCTTCTGGAAGAATTGTCAAACATTCCCATAGATACAATCCTAAACCTTATAGACCGCATTCCCAGAAAAGTTTAAGCTGTTATAGCTGCAAAGGGTGGGCCAACTCAATATTGAACCCTATGGACTAAGACTGGGATGCCATTAAAGTTAATGTGTAAAGGCAGGTGTCCCAATATTTTTGCTAATATAGTGTACATATATGTAGGGGTGAAAATGCTAAAGAAATGTGGGAAGGATTATAAAATGTACATGAAAGAGCTAATATCAGCAATAAACTGTATTTTATTAGAAAGCTATACCAAACCAAGCTGATATAATCGTTTTTATAACCCTGTGGACGGAAATGTGTAATTGAAATTACCGTAGGGTCAGAATCAGGTATCCCAAGTTATAACTCAACCGGGTGGGAAACGTCGATATTGTCGAATTTGAAAAGACCCTTACGCCAG
>BLSH010145660.1:2985116-2995920 GCA_018402905.1 Glandirana rugosa | reverse complement strand
TTCTTATATAGAGATGATTTATGACTATAATTACATGTCATCGACAACGTATTTCATGTTTACTCGTAACATAAGGTTGTGGGGGTGAGTTGTTGACGAGGAATATAATCAAGTTAAAAGCGTAGAGTCAAGATATTTAGACAAAGAACATTCGTCAAAACAGCTTACGAGACTAGATGAAAACAAAGAGTACTCAACATTCAGAAAGGTAGAGTAGGGTACTGTAACATTAAAACCAGAACTAGAGTCATGGGATGAGATGGAAAGACTTACAACTCATGAGAAACAAAAGTAGATCAGAGCATTCGACAAAACTGCTTACAAGAAACAGATTTATAGAACTGAGATGCGAAAATTGAACTAATATAAGGAGCAGTTGTTGAGTGGGGGTGTTGGAATACAATGCTCATTTGTACTTTATGCAACAGCTACTGTACATTAATATCAGTATTTAGTAGAGATATATTCTTCAGCTAGTAGATGGCAGTGTTTATAGGTTTTTAGCTTCATCTATGATTAAACGCTATGTCTTTTCTCTATAATAAGATTTCCTATCTGCAGTTAAGCAGGAAAGCCTGTGTGGATTGTGTGCTGTTGGTCTGTTCTGTAGGATTATATACAGAATTATTATTATTTCTCAACAAAATAAACCATAGAAACATGGGTAGATAGGGGAGTTTGCTTTGAATATTAAAAAATATTAATAGTCTTTTCAGTTTGTGGAGCTTGGATTCAGTCAATTTCCGCTTTAACATGTGGCCTTTATATCTGCTTGGAGTTCACTTTACTGTGTAGGAAGACTGATGAATTTGCCCTCCGATGTTGGGTGATCCATTTGTTGAGTGGTTGTTTTGTCTCCACAATGTACAAGTCTTTGCAAACAAACAGTTCAAAAAGGGTCTTTTGTTATTCAATACGGCTTTTTGTGTGAACTTGATTTTTTTTTATCCCCAGAGTTTTTGTGTTCAATAAAAGCTTGTACTTCAGTTATTTTTATCTTTAGCCATGTATTATCCACATACTTGAACCAAGACTCAGTGTTGTTCTTCTGAATGAGTTCATGGCTCTCTTCTCCACCACCTTCATGTACAGACTAGCTATACCGGTGATCACGTTTCACAGCCATGTTTCTGTCAGTAGAAATGATTATTATACTGGCTTGAGTTCTGTCCAGCTATTAAGAACCTTATCCGGTAGTATCAGACATTTATTTACAGTCTCAAAGACCTCTGCAATTGGTACAAGTGAAAAGCATTGGCTACAAGTGTCCATTTTAACACACTCTGGGCTCAATTCACTAAAGAATATTGCATGAGATAATTGGATCATGTGACACATTTTTTTCCAATTATCTCACGCGATATTCATAAATGTAATTTCACTGTCAATTTATGTGATGTACCGCACTAGTAAAAAATGCACAGTAAATACCACATAAACTGACTTTAACCACTTCCAGATCGCCATACATACTTTTACTGTGGCAGGGCAGTCTGTTAGCACAAAATCACCTACCTGTATGTTGTGGCTCCTTCCAGGTCTGGGGCGTGCACCGGTGACCCATTCCCGCTGTGATTGGACACAGCAGGAGCCAATCAGCAGGTCCGGAGGACCCGATGGTCGCCGGTACCTGGCAATCTATCCCGAGAGAGGCAAATCGGCGGCCTGCCTATGTAAACAAGGCAGATCACCATTCTGTCAGAGGGGAAGATGAAGATCTTGTGTTTCTGCTAAGCAGGAACACAGATGTCTCTCTTCCCCCAGTCAAAGCATCCCCCACACAGTTAGCAAACACTCCCTAGGAGCACATTTAACCCTTTGATGTTAACCCCTTCCCTGACAGTGTCATTAGTATAGTGACAGTGCATTATTTTAGCACTGATCAGTCACTGGTCCCCAAAAAGTGTAATTTAGTGTCAGATTTGTCCGCCGCAATGTCGCAGTCCCGCTGCAAATCGCTGATCGTCACCATGACTAGTAAAAATAAAAATGCCATAAAACAATTCAATAGTTTGTAGACATGATAACTTTTGCGCCAACCAATCAATATGCGCTTATTGGGTTTTTTTTTTTTACAAAAACATGTATCAGAATACATATTGACCTGAATTGATGAAGAACTTTGATTTTTTTTACATTTTTTTTTATTATGTTTTATAGCAGAAAGTAAAAAATATTGTTTTTTTTCAAAAGTTTGTTTATAGCGCAAACAATAAAAAGAGGTAATCAAATACCACCAAAAGAAAGCTCTATTTGTGGGAAAAAAGGACATAAATTTTGTTTGGGTACAGTGTTGCATGAAAGTGCAATTTCCAGTTAAAGTAGCGCAGTGCCAAATTGCAAAAAATGCTCTGGTCAGGAAGGGGGTGAAACCTTCTGGGGTTGAAGTGGTCAGTTCATTAAACTATATAAATAAATACATTCATTGAGCAAGTTGTGGTCTAGCCAAACGTTATTCAAGGAATATATTCCATTAGCGCTGGTTGTTAAGGAGGGGAGGCCGTCTGACAACCAGTCCCCCTCTCCCCCAAAGCACCCCTCCACATGTTGAGGGTATGTGGTCTGATATGGTTCAGAAGAGGGGGCGCTCGCTCATCCCCCCATTTCCTGGCATGGCAGGCTGCATGCTCGGATAAGTGTCTGGTATGGATTTTGTGGGGGACCCACACCATTTTTTTTTTCATTTTTAAATGTCAGCAATTGTTTTGTTTACATTCTGCTATCAGCTGGAAACCCCACTGACAGCAGATGAGTCATGGTTATTAAGGATGGTATGTGTGGGTATTGCGCTCAGGATACTTTAGGTTAGATAGTAGGGTTTGCTGCCCCCAGTGGTAACTTTTTTGTACAAAAAGTTTATGGACAATGTATTTAGGACTGGGTTGGCGCTGCCCTAAGGAGTATTTTAACTAGTAGGTTTTTGCAAGTACTTTTTTATCCGTGTACCAGGGGATGAATTATATAAATAAAAAATAAATTTGTGTTTAATTGATATTTCCTTAAATCAATAACCCATTTATGAAACGCAAAGTGTCATATTAATCTATACCATAAATAAATAAATTACTTATATAAATATAAAGTGCTCATATGTGCTATAAATACTACTTTAAATTAATACTGACAATGGCAACCTTATTTAGGTAAGTATTTTTGAAAATTAAACAAGTGATCAGAGCATATATACACAAATTATAAAATTATATCCCAGTGCTTATTGTTCCGTGCAAATAGTATAATGGGAGTAACTCTCTCTAACAATAAAAAAGTCAATGGTACATATGATAGGTGATAAGTTAACAAGTGTCCTTAAAGTGAAGCCTATAGGCGGTTCCTTGGGATTCCACCAGCTTTCTTTTGTGAATCACACGTGCTCCCCTATGAACACCCTGCTTACCGGACAGCGCCACCCCACACAGGGGTAAAGTGCAGAGGCGCCTGTCTAGGCGGGTAGTAAGGGGTCCTTTATGCCTGGTCTTGCTTCCAGATGGTCAATCCCGCTTTCCAGGTATATGTTCTAATCCGAAGTGAAGATTTACCAGTATCCTCCAAGTGTGGTAATGGCATCCACGGTGGAAGAGAAAAGGAATAACTCCATAGTGCGTATCGTTCAAATTAACAGTGGTTTTTATTAAATAAAACGTTTTTTGGGCATAAACAGTTTTCCTAGTTGACAAATATTGCAGGTCACTGCGTCCTGAATCACTCCCTCGCTGGCTGCCGTTTTAACTAGAGTCCTTTGAAAAAGCCTCACACTCTTCCTACGTGTGGGCTTGCGTTCCAGCAGCGGCTATTGCGATAGCTATTTGGATATTGCTATAATACATATCCAAAAAAAATATAAAGAAACAAATTTATTCATCAGTTTAGGCCAAAATGTATTCTTCTACATATTTTTGGTAAATAAAATCGCAATAAGCGTTTATTGATTGGTTTGCGCAAAAGTTATCGAGTATACTTGTATAGTATAGTTGTACTGGTAATGGCGGCGATCTGCATTTTTTTATTCGGACTGCGATATTGTGGTGGACAGATCGGACACTTCTGACACTTTTTTGGGACCATTGACATTTATACAGCGATTAGATCTAAAAATAGCCACTGATTACTGTATAAATGTCACTGGCAGGGAAGGGGTTAACATTAAGGGAGCGATCAAAGGGTTAAATGTGTACAATCACTGTGTTCTAACTATGTGGGGGCTGGGCTGGCAGGGGCATGACAGATCTAACTGATCCCAATGACAGGGATTAGTAGATTACTGTCATGTCCCCTGACAGATTGGGAAACCGCAGTGTTTACATCGCCGGTTCCCCGTTCTTCCTCTGTATTAGGCAATCATGGGTTGCCGGCAGGCATCGAGTCCACCCAACCTGCAGCCACACTCATGCAGTGTGTAGCGGGCATGAGAGCACCTGCCAGCTGTGGCTGTTTGAATTGCCGTTTATATACAGAGATTCACGCTTTGCTGTCACTTTGCAGCAGTAAAAGTATGTCGGGAAGCGGTTACAGTCTTGTTTTCTTTTTTCTAAATAATAAACATGTTGTATTTACCTGCTCTGTGTGGTTTTGCACAGAGCAGCTTGGATTCACCTCTTCTTGGGTCCCTTCCCATCACTCCCTCTTTCTGGGTGCCCCAACAGCAAGCAGCTTGCTATGTGGGCGTCCAAGCAAGCACGTCCATTCACACACAGAGCCATGGCTCGACTCCACTCCCTCTGTCTTCTGATTTGCTCACAGTCTGTGATAGACAGCAGTGTGAGCCAATGGCTTCCGCTGCTGCCAAAAGTCAATCATGAGTGCGAGTCCCCAGACCGCCTGGGGCTCTTGTGGACATCGCTGGATCGAGAGGTGGCTTGGGTAAGAATAAGGTGAGGCTGGGGGGGGGCTGCTGCACACAGAAGGTTTAGTAGAATGCGAGAAGATTAAAAATCTTGTGCCTGTACAACCATTTTAACAAAGAACGTGCTGTCCTTAGAATGCAGAAGTCAGGAGTAAGAAATGTAAAACACAGTGAGAGGAATTTATCAAAACTGTTGCAGTCAGAATTTGGAACAGCTGTGCATGGCAACCAATCAGCTTCTATCCTCAGCTTGTTCAGCTTTAAAAATGAAAGCTATGAGCTGATTGGTTGCCATGCACAGCTGTTCCAAATTCTGTCTGCTCTAGTTTTGATAAATTCCCCTCACTGTGTTTTACATTTCTTACTCCTGACTACTGCATTCTAAGGATAGCCTATTCTTTGTTAAAATGGTTGTACAGGCACAAGATTTTTAATCTTCTCGCATTCTAAACCTTCTGTGTGCAGAAGCGGCCCCCCCCCCGCCCCAATTTTGATAAATTCCCCTACAGCTCATTCAGACAGGCGCTGAGACAGGTCCTGTATGCTGAGCCACTTTTTGCTGCATCTTCATCCACCAGAGAGCATCACCTACAGAAGTGGGTGCACAGATCCGAATGCAGACACTGTGCGTTCGAATACATGCATCCCTTCCTGTCTGTGTATCAAATTTTGACATTCAACTATGTCCATGCAGCTGCTGCATCCCAATTGACTTTGACTGGACTGCCTTCACAAGGTCGAACAGAACCCCATGCATCCCCACGCGGTACACGGCCATCACACTGGGCATGGATGCATATGCTCCATGGGAATGTGGCCTAATTGTCATGTGGGCCAGATAGCAGGAAAGAGGAGATGTAATTAAAAGAGAAGTGTGGGAATTTTATTTATGAATCATACTTACCTAGGTAGATGCTGCATCTGTCCCCCGCCGGCTCTAAGGCTGAGAACCGAGTGATCAAACAGTCGATCACTCAGTTCCCAGTGCTCCCTGAGTAGAGAGCTGGTGACTGTCAGTCTCTGGTTCTGTCTGCCCCCCCCGTGTTCACTGAAACACTGCGCTGTGGAGGGGGCGAAAGTGACTGGCTCAGGCTGAGCGGCTGAGCTGGTTACCGAGCAGAGCTACTATATGGTTACGATCTTTCCGCAGCCTGGACCAGCTCTGTTACATAAGCCGAGAGCGGGCTAAAGCTCAGCTGAAAATGGGTAGCAGGATTGCAAAACAATCTGCACTGATGTGATCAACAGGAGAAGTACAACCAAACAGGCTTTGGCTATACTTTTCCTTTATTAAATCTATCACATGGCCCGTCTCTCTGCTCTTGTTTGGCATTACATGCAACAATTGATAAATGTCCCCATTTAGGTTATGAACTCACCTTCCAGGGTCCAGGCAGGCTCTTCTTCAACCCAGGCTTTTATTCCAGGCTCTTTCTCCCTGAAGCTAGAAGGTCCTTCAGGCACCCTCTTCCCTACTCCAGAGGGCCACCACGATCCCCCTCTCATAATCCAGGGCCGCTAGACATCTGCTGCCCTAGTTCAGGGCCTCCAGACACCTGCTGCCCTAGTCCAGGGCTTCCAGACCCCCCCTCTCCTAATCTGGGACCTCCGGGCACCCCCTGACCTAGTCCAGTATCTCCCTTGGACCCCCTATCCAGGAGCCTTTGCCACACCAACCACCATTTCCTAGTCAATGGCCTCCTCTGCCCCCACCATTACTCCAGGGCCTCCTGTGCACTCCTCTCCAATTCCAAGGCCTCCTTTACAGCCCACCCCAAGTTAAGTGCCTCCTCTGCACTCTGCACTCTGCTCTCCAAATCCAGGTCCTTTATTAACCCCACTTTTCAAGTCCAGGGCCTCCCCCAGTCAAGGGCCTCCTGGGTACTTCCCTCCTAGTCCAGGGCCTCCTCTGCACCTCCCACTCCATCACCTCATCTGCACCCCCCAGGCCAAGACCTCCTCTGCACCCTCCCAGGCTAGGGCCTCCTCTGCACCCCCCCAGCCCATGACCTCCTCTGCATCCCCCAAATCCAGAGTCTCCTCCGCACTCCCCAGCCCACGGCCCCCTCTGCACCCCCATCAGCTCGGGGCATCCACTGCACCCTCCAGTCCAGGGCCTCCTCTTACCCCCCCCCCATCCGGGGCCTCCTCTGCACCCCCCCAACACCAAAAATTCTATGTCAATACATTTCCTTATTGCGGGCAAGGCATACTTTCCTGCACTGTGCTAACAACCTGAACCACCAACAACAAATGGAAAACCTTACTCTTTTAAATGAAGGAACATTAGAAGAAGTACATATAAACCTGAAGCTCTTGGCTCTCATACAGATAGTTAATGGTCTAAACCCAAGAGCACCAAACCTCACCTGGTAACCATTCCCAAAACACAGAAACAGAAACACTTCTCACTCCCCCTCCTTGCTGGCCTTATCTAATGAAGGTCTAAGGAAAATGTTCTCCATTAACTATCACTGGCTGTCCGCTACTCCACCCCACCTCTGTATCTACTTACTGTATGTCACTGGTCCTCTTGATGGCAGGGGGCAGGCCACACCATGGGCTTAAAATAAGTGAGTTTAATGATGCTGGCCTCACTCAGCCCAGAAGTGTACGTGTGCTGGATCAGTGAGCTTGCATGGGACAGCGCTTGAGATAGGGCAGGCATTGTAACCAATACAGGACACTTACACACCCTTCCTGCCCAGACTAAGTTTCAGCTTTCAGTGCTCTCACATTTTGAATCACAATTACTCAGTCATGCAACACTGCACCCAAACAAAATTTGTATCAATTTTTTCACACAAATAGAGCTTTCTTTTGGTGGTATTTAATTACCTCCTGATTTTTTATTTTGTGCAACTTAAGTGAAAAAAGGCCGAACATTTTGAAAAAAAAAACACTTTTTCTTTGTTTCTATGATAAAATTTTGCAAATAAGACATTTTTGTTCATAAATGTGGGCCAAAATATTTACTGCTACATATCTGTTAAAAATAACCCAAATAAGTGTATATTATTTGGTCTGTGTGAAAGTTATAGTCTACAAGATATGGTGCAAATCATTGAAAATTGATCACACCTGAGGTACTGACATCCTATCTTATTTCTTGAGGCCCTGAAATGTACAGAAAGTACAAATGACCCCTGTTTGAAAAGTTGTAAAGTTTTTTGAAGTTGTAATTTTTGCCACAACTCTTGGGAAAATGAAGAAATTATTATTATTTTTTTTACACAAAATTGTCATAGCACGTTTTTTCTCACACACAGCACATGCATACTTCCAATTACACCCCAAAATACATTCTGCCACTCTTTCCGAATATGGCGATACCACATGTGTGAAACTTAGCCTGGCCACATAGAGAGGTCCAACATACAGGGAGCACCGTCAGGCGTTTTAGGAGCATAAATTACACATCTAATTTCCTAACGACCTATTAGGCCCCTTTCACACCGGGGCCACCCAAGCGTTAGCGGTAAAACACCGCTAAATTGCGGCACTTTACCGCTAGTTATAGCGGCACTATGACGCCGCTATTCAGGCAGCGGCAGTGCCCTTTTAACCCCCCCACAAGGGGTTAAACAGGGGTTAAAAGTGCTGGTTAGCGGGGCTACCGAAGCGGAGTTTTGCGCTTCGCAAGCTCTGCCCCATTGTTTTCAATGGGCAGGGGCAGTATAGGAGCGGTGAATACACCGCTCCCACACCGCTGCAAAGATGCGGCTTGCAGGATTTGTTTTACCATCCCGCAAGCACACCGCCCCAGTGTAAAAGCACTCAGGCTTTCAAACTGGGGTGTATTGGGGGGGAGTTTTTCAGGCACGTTTTAGTCGCTATTTTTAGCGCAAAATCGCATGAAAAACGACTTGGTGTGAAAGGGGTCTTACATTTTTGAAGGCCCTGGAGCACCAGGACAATGGAATTACTCACAAAATTACCCTATTTTGGAAATACTCGTGCCGAGTATGGCAATACCACATGTGTGAGAGTTTTACACATCCTAGCCACATAGAGAGTTTCAACATTGAAGTAGCACCTTCAGGCGTTCTAGAAGCATCTAATTTCATTCCTACTTATCACAGTTTTGAAGGTTCTGGAGCCCCAGGACAATGGAATTACCCACAAAATGACCCATTTTGTAAAGCAAACACCCCAAGGTATATTCTATGAGGCATGGGCTGCAGATAGGTGCTCTGGTATTTTGATGGTCTGGTGACAGGTACTTGGTTACTCTGATGGGCTTGTGACAGGTACTCGGGTACTCAGATGGGCTGGTGACATTTACTCAAGTACTCAGATGGGCTGGTGACAGGTACTCGGGTACTCAGATGGGTTAGTGACAGATACTTGGGTACTCAGATGTGTTGGTGACAGGTACTCGGGCACTCTGATGGGCTAGTGACAGGTACCCGGGTACTCCGATGAGCTAGTGAAGATCACTTGAAGTGATCTCAAAGCGAGTGTGAAAGACCTAGTTGATGGAGAGTGTGATGAGCTTGAAGCATTATGGGTAGATCTGTATATGGGGGTGCATACTACAAAGGTTATCATTGGTGTCTGTTATAGACCCCTCAGTGTTAAAGAGGAGGTGGAGACTCAGCTCCTTGCACAGATGGAAAGGGCTGGGACAGTGATAATAATGGGGGATTTTAACTACCTGGAAATTAGCTGGAGTAATGGCACTGCTGGGACAGTTAAAGGGCAAAAATGTATAAACCTATTACAGGACAATTTTATGGTCCAGTTTATTGTGGCCCCAGCTAGGAATAACACTTTGCTGGACCTGGTAATCTCAAACCATGCAGAGCTTATTACCAATATTCATATGAAAGAACATCTGGATAGCAGTGACCTTAACATGATTTCAGTTAATGTAAGCTGCAAGCAACAAACACATACGGGAAAGATAAAAACACTTAATTTTAAGAGAGCAAATTTTCCAAGAATGAGGGCTGCTCTCCAGGACTTAGACTGGGAGGGAATATTGACATCGATGAACACAGAACAGAAATGGGAATTTTTAAAAAAGACTGTATGCAAACTCACTGCAAAGTATATTGCCATGAGCAATACGTTTAAAAGGCTAAAAATAAAACCTATGTGGCTCACAGCCAAAGTTAAAAGAGTTATAAGAAAAGAGCTTTTAAAAACTATAAAAATGAGGGAACACTATCATCTTTTAAATGTTACAAAGAATACAACAGAATATGTAAAAAGGAAATCAAGGACACAAAAATTCAAAACGAATGACAAATTACAAAGGATAGTAGGACGAGCCCCCAAAAAAATCTTCAAATATATTAATAGTAAAAAGGTCAGGTCTGAGCATGTAGGCCCTTTACAAAATAATCTAGATAGGGTGACTGGGGACAAAGAAAAGGCAAAATACTTTCTTCAGCTCTGTGTATACAAAAGAACATGGGGGAGCTCATGTCCATAATGGGGGTAGTAGTGACACAGCCTCAAATGATCCACAATGACGCAAAAGTGAAATGGTCCATACGTATTTAGACAGAATTAAGGGGAGAAAAGCACCTAGACCAGATGGCATCCATCCACGGATACTAAAAAAAAATTGAGCTCTATCATTTCAAAGCCATTGTATCTCATTTTTAGGTACTAGTTAATGACTGGAATAGTACCACTGGATTGGAGTAGGGCCAACGGGGTGCCCATATTTAAAAAGGGATCATAGTCTTTACCAAGTAACTATAGACCTGTTAGTTTAACTTCTATAGTCGGGAAGATATTGGAGAGTTTAATAAAAGACCACATAGATGAGTTCTTGTTGGGAAAAAATATTTTAAGCAACAGACAGCATGGATTTATAAAAGACAGAAGATGTCAAACAAACCTGATTTCTTTTGAAGAGGGGGTAACAGGTTTCAAAATGAATGGGGGAGAAGTTTTCTTTAGTCCAAACAAACTGTAGAAGACAGAAAATATTTAGGTACGACAGAC
>BLSH010145660.1:2964108-2979319 GCA_018402905.1 Glandirana rugosa | reverse complement strand
GAAATTATACTAAATAAAAGTTTAATGTATCTCTAGTCACAAAGTCGCGTGTGGGGGGAATTAGGGGAGAAGAGTTCTCTCTTATTTACGTCGAGGAGATTAGAAAGGAGTGTCGACTCGAGGAGGTACGGAGAATAATCAAACCAACGGGAAGCGACGTGAAAGAGGTCAAGGGGCTATAGGAAAAACTCTTGACCACGGGTTTTGACTTGACGTATAACACCTACTCCAGAATGATTACTAAACATGTCCCCGTTTTACTACAGAGATAGAGACCTCAGGTATGGAGAGTATGGTAGATCATAAGCTTAATAATGGCATGCAATGCCAAGCTGCAGTTTCCAAAGCGGGTAAAATCCTTTCTTGTATTAAGAGAGGTATGGACTCCAGAGATAGAGACATCATTTTGCCCCTGTACAAATCATTAGTAAGACCTCATCCACAATATGCAGTTCAGTTTTGGGCACCAGTTCTCAAAAAGGATATCGGGGAACTGGAGAAAGTGCAGCGAAGGGCAACCAAACTAATAAGAGGCATGGAGGAGCTCAGCTGTGAGGAAAGATTAGAGGAGCTGCATTTATTCTCTCTTGAGAAGAGGGGATTAAGGGGGGTGTGCGCTGAAACACTGATCTCTATGTAATTTGAAAATAAATCATATTAAAGACAAAAAGAAAAAACACACAATTTCACAAACACTACTGTTACCAACAAAAGGTTACGCTGAATCATAGAAAAAAATCTTGCAGATGCTGAGCCTAACATATAACTTTTATTCTATAGAAAAAAAAAGAGGCTTAAAATATAGAAAAGAAGTACAGCCCTAAATAAACAGAACTGAATAAACAGCAATGTGAACTTCTTCTAGCTCTTCATATACATTATACACAAAGGCAAGAGCAAAACAGACCACAAAACATAATAAATGTGTACTATCTAGAATAAACCCTGAGACAAACAAAATATATACTGGACATCAGGCTGCAAGGCAAGCACGATGAAACATATTTTACATTTTAGGTCTGCAGTAATGAATATACTCTTTCCTTTCAATTTACAGCTGTATTCTATTTATAGCCTTTAAGCTACATAACTTGTGTTCCTGGTCTAGGAAAACATTTAAGTGACTTCTACTAGATTAAATAAAATAGAGGATAAGAACCATAAAACAACTCAGTCCGAGAACATTGAAAATCCAGCTAAAGATTTCCTGAAAAGAGGTATTAAACTCACATCCGGCTGCCTGTGTTTTCTTCCTTTCTTCCATTTCAGCACTATTGCCTTAGTAAGACTCTTCAGCGTTCTACACGTCCGGGCGGTGTCAGCTGCCTATGTCCCATTCTGGTTCTTTCCTCCAACCCCTATGTCACTAAAGGGCTCAAAAAATATTGGGGTCAGAAGAAGGGGATACAGTGCATGGCAAGGAGCATTGGAATCCACCACTCTTGGAATTGTTGAATGCTGAAGACACCGACAGAGGCTGTAGTGCTTGAACAAAAAAAAGGTAGGACACACAGGCCACTGGAGCATTGAGTATAATACTTCTTTACTTAGAGAATTTATTTGAATTTTTAATTTGCTTTGTAGTGAAACTGTTAGCAACATAAACAATTTCATTATATATAGTCCACAGGAGTAATAACAACAAAAAACAGCTACTAAGAAAATATATATACAAAGTGGCATATAATAATGTGCTCAAAAAATGATTCTCTACCTTATAAAATTTTACATCTTATAAAACAAACACATACAAATGAAATCCATAAAGTGATGATTAAAGTGCAAAGTCCCAAAAAGTCCTCTGTGACATCCAATATATGGAATCCTTCCTGTGGTAATCACAATGTACTTCAATATTTGGCCCCAAAATAAAAAAATCACTATGTGTAACAAGTAGTGTAAAGATCCACATTCACCAGACGTTGTTGACCCCCCTTTCCTTATGACAACAAGGATCAGTAAAGGCTTTGGCGGCCTCCGTGACCCCAAGATATCCTCCAGCCAGTTCCCAAATGGTCCTCCTCAGGATGGAAAAAATTCCAGTGCAGGATGTCAGTGGCAGAAAAGGAAAGAAAAGACAGAGAACAGACTCCTCATAGCGTAAAAATGTTAGGGTAACTTTATTAAAAGCCTCTGTAATAGGCTATACATAAAAAAATTATATAGAATTCCTCTCATGCGAGCAACCGCACTATGCAGTGGAAAAACGTGACCTGCTCTGTATCAGCGTGCATTCCACCTTTGCGTAACGTTGAGCATCGTGTGTCCCAGTTTGACATGTTTCGTCATAAACGTGATGTCTTCAGAAGCTGAAGGTCATGCTGCACTCTAGAAGGTCATGCTGCACACCCTAGATATACCCTCCCTGCTGTATCTAAAACCTGCCCCTCTCCTCCATACATACAATGGATAAATGTGCAAATCAAATGGCACTCCCGGAGTGTACTATTGAATAGCAAATATAGGATGTTATATGAAAATCTGTATATATAAATGGCAGATTCACAAATTAATTAAAATCCTATTAAAACAAAAGGTTAAAAATAAAAAAATACTTCATTTGTATGCCCATATATCTGAGTAGGCTCCAGTGCTACCCATTACCTTAATAGCCATCTGGTGGTCATAGAGGGTAATGCTAATTACACACTGTGCCCCAAAATAACTATTGCCAGTACAGCTCATTAAGTGCACTATAACCAAAATGTAAGAAAGCACCTAAATAATACGATACACTAGCTATTTATGCTGTTAACCTAATATTATTTCCATATGATCCAGGTTCAATACACCAGGAGTCTCTATGAATTCTCTACTTATAATATAGAGTTTTGGGCCTGAAAGTGAATTGGGAAAATTCCCAAATCCTTTCTATTGACTCAGGGGCACAGTCAGATGTAGACCCTGGCCTACCATTGAGATGGACAAGGGAATTCAAATATCTGGGAACCAATACTTCCCCTACCGTTACAGATTTCTGTAAATTGAATCTCTTCACATTAGTGCTAGGAATAGAAACTAAATTAAAGAGAGGGGGCAACTTACCTCTACCCTTATTAAGCAAGATTAATTTGATAAAGATGTAGATCCTTCTTTCTGTCCTGTGTGTCTTGCCGCATACACCAGTGTGGATCCCACAAAAATACTTTGATCAGCTAAACACACTCCTTACATGATTTCTGTGGGGGACACAACACCGCTGGTTTTGGTTGAAAATATTCCAAAGACCATGGACACATAGTGGCTTGGTGTACCCCAATGTTGTACCTATTTTCTTATGTCTCACCTCTCTCTTGCCCATAATTGGTTGATTTCTGATAAAACTATCACAACAGTGGTCCTTGAGATGGCTCCTTTGTGGTCATATAAAGCCCTGAGACACCTCCTTCATTGAAGGGGTAGCTCCATTCTTGCTGATAATGTCTATGCATACAGTTTTTAAGGTATGGAACATTGTACACCATACATCGCCAGTCTCACCAAATCAACAGACCTTGCGCAGTCCCTCTTAACTAAACCCTAAATTACCGCACTTCTTTCAATCCCCCTTTGGGCATCCAGTGATATTAACTGTCTCAGCCATATACATGAAATACCACTCTTATGACATTTGACAAATTAAAACAGCAATATGCATTCCCTAACTCGAACTTGTTTACATAATTGCAACTTCATGCAGACCAATCTCAGTTTGGATAGAGTGCCTTTGAGTTAATCCAAAATTGAGTCCCTAACCAGCAAATCACTGGCTAAAACTTGGTCCACAGTTTACAAGGCTCTGCAACCAAATGTCAATGAGAGCCTGGAAACCCTACACTTCAAATATGCAGGCAGATGTCCCAAGGTTTGATACTGAAGACTGGGAGGATATAAACCCCCTAATGTAATCTATTCTGAAGCTGATTAGTCCCATACTGTGCCCAATCAGCCTCTTCCCTGGCCTTTGTGGCCAGGCTTTGACAGTTCTGAGCCCTCTGAGCTGATTGCTTCTGGTTCATACTACCTAGGGAAGATCAGAGAAAGGACTAGTCACTGATAATGCCTGCGGCAATTGTTTTTCCCCATTGCTGTCTTTCTATGTCTTTTTCTGTATAGTGTCTCTGTGTGGAGGTGGCCATCTTGGTAGAGCAGAGCTTTGCTTCCTCTAATGAGAGCATCCAGCACAGTAGTGACATAACCAAACCTTATTCTAAGTCTTGTTAGACTATCAGTCAAAGGCATCAGTGCTATAAATCTTACACTGCAGATATACAGACATGAGACTATTTGCACAGGAGTGCCTAAGCACATTCATACTAGAAAGTGCACTGCTAATTCTCAGTAAGAATTCCAGGCAAAAATATATGAATATAACATAGTAAATATTCACTTTATGAGTTCACATCATTTTAAAATAAAGTGTTCCTTAGTGCACTGGGATATATGAATAAAACTAGATAACACTTTAAGAGACAAAGAGAAAAACATAAAAACCCATAAAATAAGAATGCAATGGCAAACACGTGGCCCCATTGCCATGGCAATGACAGATGACCAGTGTTAAGAACTCAGCTACAGAAATTTGAGTTAAAGTTCCATTACCACTAGATACTCAAACTTAATGTAACACGTTTGAATGGACTTGGCCTTTAAAGGGGTCAAAAACTGAGACATATGGACCGGTATTTCATCTCCTATTGCAGGAATATGGAATTGACATCAGATCAGTTTACTTTCATTATGTGATGCTTATCAGTATGGTTAATTAAGCATGTTTGTTGTGCAAATCACTTCTTGATGTTACGATCCCACCACAGCTGGAGAACCACCTGGGCTGGAGAGGAAACGGATGTGGAAAGCAATCAGAAATACAAGTACTTTAAATGAAGCCTTATGAAAGAACTTGAAAGTATAAACTTACTTTCCCACAGAGATGTGAGCTACATTATCATCTTTGCTTTCTAGCAAAAACTTTAAAGTGTATGCCAAGCTGAAAACTTTTTTTTTTTTTACTTTGTTTTGGATAGAGTGGAGAAGGGTTAGAAACCCCATCAGGTTTTCACTGTTATAAGGGGCTCCGTTAGAAAGATTTACACTCTCCTCCTGCTCTGCTCTGCTGATCTCCCTACCAGATAGGAAGGGAAATTAACCGTCTAACAGGAATACAGGTTAAAAAAAATATATCTTTCCTTTGGGTTGTATGGAAAGGCTAGGGCCCCTTTCAGTTTTTTATTTATTTTTACGTTTTTTACCTCCGGTCTGATTAAAACATTTATGGCGAAGAGGATTTTGGGAGTGACCATCGATCTAATCCTTTCCAAAGTCTCGCTTTTTTTCTCAAAAAGGCCACAGTTTGGGTAGAAAAGCCTGTGTCCTGCACCATACTGTAGAGAAGGATCATTGCTGTTTGTGGGGAAACAGTGATCTCTTTGCAGAGGTCCAACAATCTCCCTACTTGGTCAGAGCCATAGTTTGCCAACCTTTTCTGAGCATGAGCTTTACTGATTGCAGAGCTATAGGTCTGACTCAGTAGGTGGCAGGATGGGCCTCTGCAGAGACCACTGCTACTCCACAGACATTAAGGGTCCCACTCTGCAGCTGCCAGCAGAATTCAGGCTTTTCCACCTTGGCAGTGGCTGCTTTAGAAAGAAAATGAAATGTAAAATGTTGAACACATTTTGTTTTGATGGACCTGAAATGTATTTAGACGATTTAAACTGAAGGTTCAGTAGGACACTTAGGTTTGCTTCAAGGGTGCACCTTGTGCTGCCTATAAACTCCAAGTTGTATGTGGGGTACTGTGTATTAGTACATCAGCTTAGGGTTCACAGAAAGGCATTCAGGGATCAGAAGTTGAGGAGCCAGCAGTATCTCAATTTAAAACGATAAGACGAGGGAAAGAATGTTGACTCTGGAGTGAGTGGATGTAGGCTATTTTAATTTATTTTTTATTTTTAGGTTTATACAGTATATGCTTTAAACCTTAGGTTACGGTTAATAATTACATTTGGGGTTAAAAAATAATTATTTTGGGCTATGTGTAGGGGTTTGATCAGATTATGGCTTAGTTTCATGGGGTTTGGCTTAGGATATGTGCTAAATTATTCAATAGCTGTGCCCCCATTATGCCAACATCTTAAGGAGCTGTTTCACTATTCTTTGCTACTAGGCAACTAGAGATGTGCCCCTTTATGTTTCTCAGAGTTAGTCAGTTAATTGACTGGCACTGTGCGCTGCCCCATCAGCATGTATCCTTTACACATACATAATATAATCTAATTATAATATTTCCCATTTGGATTTTTTTTTTTAATTCCAGTCTTTATTGACTGCAATGTGTGTGGTGATGTTTTGGATGAAATTGCAAAGGTCAGAAAAAATAATCCGATAAGACATATAAATGTTGTTTTATACAATGAAATTACAGCTTGTCTGGGAAGCTTGTATAATTCTTTTTTAATAGTGTCCATTGGTCCAATTTGCTTTTATGCCGAGCTGTATTTGGCATAATGGAACTTGTGGGTGGGTGCCTATGGCAACAGGGTTAGGGTGAGCAGCACTAAGTATCAAAATCTTAAATTCTTAGTTTTTTTTTTTTGCAGCTAGAGAACAGTCAAGCCTTGGGGATGCAGGGGCTGTGAGGAAGTGTCAGAAGGTTATTTCCAGCTCAGAAAATATGAAAACATCTCTAGATACAAACAAATAGGTCCCACTACTGACTGGGAATTAATCAGAGAAATTTCTGATCATGTGACCACTATATTAGGAATCATATGCAGGCTGGAGGATTCATTCAGAGCTACTGCAGCCCGAAAATGGTCACGTGCATCGGTTTAATACTGTAATTGTTAGATGCTATCACATTTTTTAAAATGAATAATAAATTAATCAATTCAGTTTTTAATGATTGAATGTAATGCTTGATTAATGTTTGATTAACCACTTCAATACCAGGCACTTACCCAAATTCCCGCCCAGACCAATTTTCAGCTTTTAGCACTGTCCCATTTTGAATGACAATTGCGCGGTCGTGCGACGCTGTACCCAAACAAGATTTTCATCATTTTTTCCCACAAATAGAGCTTTCTTTTGGTGGTATTTGATCACCTCTGGGTTTTCTATTTTTTGCGCTACAAATAAAAAAAGACTAAAAATGTTTTCTTTGTTGCTGTCACAAAACTTTGTAAATAAGTATGTTTTCTGATGGACACTGATAAGGCTACACTGACAGGCAATGATGAGGCAGTACTGATTGGCACTGATGAGTCGGTACTGAAGAGGTGGCACTGATTGGCACCGATGATGAGGTACTTATATGCAGCACTGATAGGCAGCACTGACAGGCAGCGCTGACAGGCACAGATAGGTGGTACTGATATGCAGCAGTTATGGGCACTGATAAGCGGTACTGATGGGCACTCATAGATGGCACTGATGGGCACTGATAGGCGGCACTGGTCACTGATAGGTGGCACTGCTAGGTGGCACTGGCAGGCACTGATAGGTGGCACTGGTGGGCACTAATGGGCACTGTTAGGCAGCACTGCTAGGGAGGCACTGGCGGGCATCACAGATGGGCACTGAGTGTCATCCCTATTGGCAGTTGTCTGCCATACCTGGTGGTCCTTGGTGGGCTTCCCTGGTGGTCCCTGGTTGCCTCCCTGGCGGTCCTTGGTGGGCTCCCTGGTGGTTCTGGGTGGTGATCCTAAGGGGGCTTCACTGATAAACAATCAGCGCAGACTCCCTCTGCAGGAGAACCACTGATCGGCTCACCTCTACTCGTGTCTGCAGACTCAAGTAGAGTAAAAGCCGATATACGGCTCTGCCTGTTTACACTGTGATTCACTGTGATTTGTCAAAGCTGATTACGTGGTAAAGAGCTTCAGACAGAATATGACGCCCAGTCAGGATAACTGAACCAATTCCCGGCCGTCATTCTGCATATGGCGTTAGGGAATTGGTTGGATAAAAAAAATTGTAACTCCAAAGGTTTTTTGCAATCAGCACACCCGGCCCCTAATCTACATGCAGGGTGCCGGACGCATGGATTCCAATAGGATTTTTTTTTTAAGCACATGATTAGAGGCTCTAATTGTCTTCAAAATGAGTGGGCTCGGGGCAGAGCACTGTGCCTCGAACCCACCCAGTTGTGTGACAATAGCAAATTAATATCACTATTGTCTTCCTGCTTCTCCTCCGGGCCAATCAGGAAATGGGAGGAGCGTGACTGGCCGAGAGGAGAAGCGATCATATTGGCTGGTACTGGGAGTGGAGAGGATGTATGGGCAGACCTGGAAGATGGCCGCCGTCACCTCTCTGCTCTGCATCGCCGCCCGGAGTGATGTCTCTGCTCTGCATCACTGCCTGCAGTAATCTCTCTGCTCTGCATCGCCGCCCGACTGCATGAGTGCCACACACCGGGAGGGGGATCAGGTGGTCTGTTTGCCGTCTCAAGGGGGGGTTGGGTGGTTTGTTTGACACCCCCCCGGCTGGAGCACCAGCTGCCACTGTTTTGAATAGTGCAGAAAGTAAGGAGGTGTAATTTCTCTTTGTTTTGATATAATATACACCAGGAAAGGTAATCCTGTGTAGAACAGCGCTTTCTATAATATAATAAGAGCCTTGACGCCACTTTGTTGTGACTGAAAATACACTTAAATGGTCTGTAAGTATCCTGACCACCAAACTAAATTGTGAATAAATATTACCTTAAAACAGTATTTCCTGTTTGGGATTTCCACAAGTATAGTGCTTGTGTACTCCTACTCAAGGGACAGCCTTCTGTACAGTCCCTTGAGGTATATGTGCAAATTTCAAATTAAACCAAATGTGCATCCTGAGCAATATATCGCAAAATGAAGTGCTTATGTGCTAATGACTGTAAACAGTTGGGTATAATCATTCTACGTAACTACCATCCGAAAATTAAAACTTCAATGCTCTAAATTACCATACAATCAAATATCGTGCATTAAAAATGAACGTGATCCATGACAGTCATTAATGTGCAAAAAAATCCATACAATGTGCAAGCCCTTTGTGCAAAAAATTGTCCAGTGTTGCATACATAAAGTGCAATCCGATACATTTATATAGCAGTTCTTGTATCTTTAAAGAACCTCCACACATGAGGGAGCATTCCTTCAAAGTGCCCGTGCTTTCAGTGCATCAAACCACAATGTGCAAAAAAAAGGCAAGATCCCTACTTTCTGGACCTTGTTGACCCTCTTGTCATATGACAGAGAGGAGTCTCAGTAGGCTTGTGGTCTGCTCCCCGACCTAGGTGTTCTCCCTGATGTAACTTTATGGAGTATCACCGTTTTCTTTCCAGGGTTATTTCATAGAAGAAAGAAGAGACCTCTCATAGCGCAACTCGTATAATGCGGTCTTTATTCTGCCAAGATGTATTGTTACAGCAAAAAGTTTTGATCCTTTTTCCCAGGCTCCTATGACGCCGCGACTTCAGTGTCAGCATGCGTTCCAAATGAGCGTGACCCAGAGCACCTTGCATTCCCTCTGACGCATTTCGTCACTTCCGCAACGTCTTCAGAGATGGGCTTTGATTTGTTTTTACTTCCTTCTCAGGCTTTGAACCCAAATAAGATGCACGGTGGGAATTTAATGGCAGAACAGCATGAAGCTATAACAAAGTTACAAAATAGTACACAAATTGTTATCAAGCACACCGATATAGGCAGGAATAAGGTAAGAATGGATGTGTATCAGTACAATAGTATGTTCAGATCATTGCTGCATAATAAAGACGGGTACAAACTTATCTCCCTAGAGATGATTCCGACCTTTAGAATGAATTCAGACTGATTATGATGGCTTATAATTAGGCAGTGATAGACAAAGAAACATTGAGTATGTGAAGGATAAACACCCACATCTTTCATCATTTTATTTGTTACCTAAAATTCATAAAAATCCTGCAAAGCCTCCTGGCTGCCCGATTGTTTCAGGCATCGGTGCACAAACAGAACCAAGTAGATTTATTTTTATTCATGTCGTAAGTTTACCATTCTGCAGGGTGAGCCATTTATATGGATACACCTTAATAAAATGGGAATGGTTGGTGATATTAACTTCCCGTTTGTGGCACATTAGTATATGTGAGGGGAGAAACTTTTCAAGATGGGTGGTGACCATGGTGGCCATTTTGAAGTCGGCCATTTTGAATCCAACTTTTGTTTTTTCAATAAGAAGAGGGTCATGTGACACATCAAACTTATTGGGAATTTCACAAGAAAAACAATGGTGTGCTTGGTTTTAATGTAGCTTTATTATTTCATGTTATTTACAAGTTTCTGACCACGTATAAAATGTGTTCAATGTGCTGCCCATTGTGTTGGATTGTCAATGCAACCCTCTTCTCCCACTCTTCACACACTGATAGCAACACCGCAGGAGAAATGCTAGCACAGGCTTCCAGTATCCGTAGTTTTAGGTGCTGCACATCTCGTATCTTCACAGCATAGACAATTGCCTTCAGATGACCCCAAAGATAAAAGTGTAAGGGGGTCAGATTGGGAGACCTTGGGGGGCCATTCAACTGGCCCACGATGACCAATCTACTTTCCAGGAAACTGTTAATCTAGGAATGCTCGGACCTGACACCCATAATGTGGTGGTGCACCACCACATTATGGGTGTCAGGTCCAAGCATTCCTAGATGAACAGTTTCCTGGAAAGTGGATCATGTGCCAATTTGTACCTGGTGAGCACTAACTTTTTGCCAGGGAGGACTTGTCTATGTACCTGTGCCATGCTGTTTCATGGCACTAGTACATAGATGATATCCTTATGATATGAATGGGTTTAAGGCAGGCGTTGATTTTCTACAACTGCGGAACGTGAATGCGTTTACTTTAAGATTCAAACATACAATTGACACTAAGATCTTTTTCTTAGATATTTACATCTCAATCCAGGCAGATGGTAGGTTTATCATCTCTTTTTTTAGGAAAGAAGTGGCAGGTAATACTATTTTAAGAGTGAATAGCGCTCACCCTGGAACTCTAAGAGCATCCCATATGGGCAATATCTAAGAATTAAGAAGACTTGTTTGGAAGAGTCTGACTTGGGAGGCAACAGCCTTAAGGGGTCACCTGCTTTTATGAGGATATAGTGAATATATAGTCACTTAAAAAGGTCTACCAAAAGGTAATGGGCAGACTGTGACCAGGACCTCTTTATTATCAAGTGTGGAGGAGGGATACAGATACAGTTAAGTTCATTGCTAAGTATAGGTACCGTCATCAACAAATATTTAAAGCTTTAGAGAAATTTTGGTCTTTGCTAAGCTCTGATGAGATCAGTGGAAAGTAGTGTGAAACCCCTCCATGAAGTGGTCTATAGATGTAGTACATCCCTGAAGGATAGATTAGCAAAAAGTAATTTTATGGAAAAGACCATATAAAAGAAGGAGTTAAATGGAACATTTAGATGTAGTAGGTGAACTGAGTGCCCTTTTATTAATGAGAGTGATAGCTGCATGTTTACTCCCAACAGCAGAACATTTTGTCCCTAGATACCACATGTTTTTACCTCATGACATCTTGACTCTGGCGCATTCTACGTGGGTAAAACAAAGGGACTATCCCATAATGGAGTTTACGACTATGTACACTACATTGATAATATGACTGTTTTTCCGATTGGTTGACATGTAGGTTCTTAACTTTGATGTATTGGTTATGCATTGCACGGCATTACATTGATTATATGAGAACACCACAGGGGGTGACATCAACAAATGAGCCCTGCAGCTGGAAATGCAGTGGAACAACACCTTAGGGCTGAGTTCACACTGCAGCACGCTCCGGCTCACAGGAGGAGTCTGGTGTGTCCCCATTCACCTTTTCAGGTCCGATTTCAGCCCAAATTTTTGACTGAATTTGGACCTGAAACGGATCAAAAGACACACAGGACTCCTGTGCAATTTGCACCGGAGCCGCTGCGGAGATGTGTGAAACGGCTTCATAGAGAACGGGTCACAATATCCTGCTATGCATATTGGATGCGGGGAAACCCACATCCAATTCACAACAGTGTGAACCCAGCCTCAAGCTACCGTCCCACCGGGATTAAATGGTGTAGTAAGCTACAAACCATATCTGTAATTGGATGGTTCTAAAGGCTATCATGGGACTTTGGGTGATTGGCTTTGAGACTGTCACATTTAAAAAATATAAGCGAGTTATCAATAAAACACCAAATAGAAAAACATTTTGGTTAAGTTTAATGTATTCTTAGAAAATACTGGTGTCCGGTGATTATGTCAAAATTAGCAGTGAGGCTATATTATGTCAAATAGTTTAATTCTGTAACGTACCTGGTGATGGAGTTTGCAGAGGTAGGCCTCTCTTACAGCTCTGACTCAGGAACCCTGTTAAGGTAACAGGGAGTGCCAGAGCACAAAGTGACATAACTGCCTGCAAAGTCTTCTGCCAGCAGATGCAGATATGCAGTGTGAGGTGCAGAGAAGACAGGTGTTATGCACACAGGTGGCAGGACCAGGCTGCAGGTAGGCACAGGTCAACGTGTGCTGATACAAGTATGCAAGCTAAGACAAGGTTAGAGAGTTCAGGTCAGCAACGTTTGAGCAGATAGAGACACAGACAGCATGCAGCAGAGTAATTGAGAACCAGGTCAGGGTTGGTAACAGCAAAGCAGATCATCCAGGAGAGCAGGCAAAAGAAGAGTCCAAAGGCAAGCCAGGGGTCGGTACAGGCAGTGTTCAGGCAGAGTCAGGTACAGCAGAGGTCGGCAACAGAGGATTAAAACATAGGAACAGATGGTCAGAAGAGGAAAGACCAAACGGCGCTGACACCATGACATAGTGCAGTTTAAATAACTCTCCAGTCGCCAATGTGCACTTTCACATGTGCACACGCACCCACACTTGAACGTGAACGCGCACCAGCTATACAGCCACAGACAGAGTATTGAGCATACAAGAATGCAAATGTCTTCCCTGACACATTCATTGTTATTGAAGGATGCTTTTTCATGTGTTGGCTGTCTACTTTCTGTCCTCTAGGGGTCTTCTGCAGCCGAATAGTCCAAAGCAGGCGACACTGCCAATGCCCTGATGAAGGGGTCCTGCGCGGGTCTGAAATGTCGCTCTGTACTGTAACTATGTGATCACTGATTAAAGCTTTGGACTCGTTTTTGGAGATCCTGGTGTGCCGGTGACATCACTTGCTCTGATGATATGCAGTTCCAGCGGTTGGTCGCTTCAGCACCCGCATTTGAATAAAGCCATCTGTGCAGGAACCTGTGCGTTGGGAATATTGCATTAGAATTGCCAATGCTCTGTCTATTTTAGGCAGTAGAGTAGTAAGGTGCCTTTTGCATGTGAAGGCGGGAGAGAGTTGGCTGTTTCCCTGCCTCTTGCATGGGTTTGGAAAAGATGGGCAGCAATGTGCGCATGCTCGGTCAGTTTTGGGCTTTGACCATGTGCGGCATAGGGCAGTTAGTTCCCTAGCGGCCAGTGACATCTTCTGCACAGCATCCTGTACATTTTGAACATATGGAATGCTTGTTAATTTGAAAAAGGTATAGATGGGGAAACTTTAATATGTTGAACTTTAATATGTGGGCATATTGATATAGTCATTTGTTTATTACTTACTATCACTAGAAATGGTGGCTTTGGAGCGCAGAACTATTTCCATGTTTGAGAGAACAAGTTTCCTAAAAGGGCAATGAACATTCTTTGGTGCTATGTATATGGTACTATGTGATATGGTTTTGATAAGTTGTTATGGAGAGAATTTTGTTCATTTTAGCTGCTGATTTACCTGGCTAGCTATACCCTAGTTATATAATATATTGCACTATATTAAATATGTTTTGACTAGACATTTGCATGACGAAAAAAACTTGTTTAGTTTTGATTTGTTAATCTAGTTATTTTGTTTCATTAAATTTGGTTGATTAGTTCAATTCGTATTTGTATTTGGAATTTGTTTTATGTGTTTTTCAAATTTTCTTTGAATTAACCGATTGTTTTTTATTTGAAACAATACATTTTGAATCAGTCGAATCTAAATCTTTAGATTTTTTTTTTTGATTCAAATGTAGCAAAGTGAATAAACAAAAGAAAAATCTTCATCAAATAATTACAATGACTCTTTAAATCACCTTTGGCTTAACAAAAACAGCATTATTTAAAAATGGAATCTCCAAATAATGAAAACGCTGTCTGAATATTAATGCGGAACAAAACTAACCACACACGTCTAGTTTTGACTCAAAAATTTGCTGGGGGTTTAATGTAGAGGGTAGGTTATATAAAAATACGAGGATATGGGGACTAATAGCAATCTTGGTGCTTCCTTTGTTTTGTTTGGTAAATTACCAATAATTGAAGAGGCGTTAATAGAGTGTACTTACCTGCAGTGTTGTTGGGGGGGTGGCCTTTTGGCATTTGGTGGGCTACACTTCTCTGCCCTGTGCTTTGGAGTCCCCTTTTTGGATCATTTGAGCTGCTTATATGTCCTCTTCTTAAAGGTCCCAAGTACTCTCAGTCAGTGCATGTATACATATTATTTAATGGTTTTGTATTGAATTGTGTAAATTATATTATTTTTGTGTGTGTTTTCTTTTTCATGCATAGAACAGGTATTTGTTATTTTCCCACTGCCTGCTCCTGAAGAAGTGGATTGCCATTCAAGAAACATGCTGCGCTATATTGGTCGTGTATTGGTGAGTAGTGTTGAGCGAACCCGGACTGTAACGTTCGGGTCCGTACCGAACTTTCGGGTGTCCGGGACCCGGACCCGAACACGGACATTTCAAAAAACGTTCGGGTTCTGGGTTCTGGTAGTTGATCATGCATGTTGAATAGCTGAAGGGCAGCCAATCAACAAGCGTTTCACTGGTTTGCCCTTAGAAGCCATCACAGCCATGCCTACTAATGGCATGACTGTGATTGGCCAGTGCATCATGTGACCCAGCCTCTTTATAAGCTGGAGTCACAGTGCGGCATGTCACATGCTCTTGGGTTAGTGTAGGGAGAGGAAGCTGTCGGCGTTTTTGTCAGGGAGAGATTGCAGACATTTTAACATCTGATCCTGCATCCTGAGATTACTACTGCTGTTGCTCTGAGGGATAGATTGCAGAAATTTGAGATTTCACATACTGCTGCTTTGAGTTGCAGATTGCAGATCAAACTCTGCCTAACACAATGATCGTACACAACGATCAGATTGTGCGATCGTAC
>BLSH010145660.1:2911519-2938734 GCA_018402905.1 Glandirana rugosa | reverse complement strand
AGACGAATCTCCCTGTCTAAGAACAAGGTTTTGGTAACGGATAATGGTTTTGGAACAAGAATCTGTCCCTCTAAGCAGAAGCCTCTACCTAGTGCAGTCAGATCACTCAAAGCAGCAGTATGTAAAATCTCAAATTACTCCCACAATCTGATCTTTGTGTACGATCCCACAATCTGATCGTTGTGTCGAACGTACGATCGTTTCGTTAGACAGAGTTTAATCTGCAATCTCCAACTCTAAGCAGCAGTATTTGAAATCTCAAATTCCCCCAACAATCTGATCGTTGAGCACGATCGTAGCGATCGTTGTTTTATGCAGAGTTTGATCTGCAACTCAAAGCAGCGGTATGTGAAATCTCTAATTTCTGCTATCTGTCCTCAGAGCAACAGCACAGACAGCAGTAGTAAAGTAATCTATCTCAGGATGCAGGATCAGATCTTAAAATGTCTCTATTCTCTCCCTCACGCCGTCAGCTTCCTTTCCCTACACTAACCCAAGGAGCATGTGACTGCAGCACTACGTGACTCCAGCTTATAAAGAGGCTGGTTCACGTGATGCACTAGCCAATCACAGCCATGCCATTAGTAGGCATGGCTGTGATGGCTTCTAAGGGCAAACCAGTGAAACGCTTGTTGATTGGCTGCCCTGCAGCTTCTCAACACGTGGAGTAAAATAGACCGAACCCGAACGATTTTTGAAATGTCTGGGTCCTGGTCCGTGCCCCGGACACCCGAAAGTTCGGTACGGACCCGAACGTTACAGTCCGGGTTCGCTCAACATTATCCATAAATAATGTCATCCCTCACATTCACTTGCAAATCATTCTTGATGTACAGGCATACCCTTCACCCTCTCCTACCCTCCCTGTCCCTATGATATAAGGAATACACCTGGATGGTTGTCAGCCAGTCATGTGAGCTCTCTAAAGAAGTTTTTTGAATTCCCACAAAATCACAAAATCAAAATCCTCGTAAATTAACAGCTCCAGTTCTCCCATTTTATAAGCTTGACTTACACTAGTGCACTAGACACTACACCACACACATTGTATTTACATGCCTTTAATTTTGTCCTGTCGCATACTATTTCCTTGTCAGTTGATACGTAGCTGCAATTGGGACTTGCCAACTTACTTAAAGCGGAGTTCCACTCTAAAGTGGAACTTCCGCTGGTTGGATTCCTCCCCCCCTCAGGTGTTACATTTGGCACCTTTCGGGGGGGGAGGGGGAAGAGGACACCTGTCTTTAGACAAGTGTCCTTTTCCACACATCCGGGAGCTGTGGCCGGCGGACGCGGCCGCTGACGTCAGCAGCCCGGCTCCCTCCTCCCTGCTCTCTCTGCTTCTGGCCACCTGGCCAGTAGCAGAGCGCGGCAGAGCTCACGCATGCGCAGTAAGGTGCCCGGCGTGAAGCTGTACTGCTTACACGTCCGGGTTCCCTTACCCGCGATGGAGGCGGCTGCACCCGTCCCCCAATCCGAAGATCGGCGGCGGGTGCCGACATCGCTGGACTCCAGGACAGGTAAGTGTCCTAATATTAAAAGTCAGCAGCTACTGTATGTGTAGCTGCTGACTTTTAATTTTTTTTTTAGCCCTCGGACCTCCGCTTTAACTTATGTTTAGGTATACTAGTTACTCTACCACTAATGCCCCCAATATTACTCACTGAACCTTGTTCATTGCTGGCTATCACTCCACCTGGTCCCTCCCCCCCACATATCTAGTTTAAAAATCCCTCTAATTTTCCTTTCAAACCACACTGCTGTCAGGATCCTCACAAGCCAGCATGAGTTCCAGACTGAGGCAGAGTCATCCCTCCCCCAGACCCAGGGGCCCCCTTCCAAGGCCACCGACAGTCTCCTCAGCACTCCATCTTCTACCTGACACATCTGCTGGTATTATCCATACTTAATGGCAGGCTCAGCCACCCTGCCAGGCCCACTGTTCCCCTAAGTATGCAGATCAACCATCCTGGCCTACTAGATTCTAGAAATTTAGACTCACAAGTTAACCACTCGCCTATGGGACACTTTCACCCATAAGCAGCACTGATGGGCACTGATAGGCAGCATAGATGAGCACTTATAAGAAGCACTTATGGGCCATGGATAGGCGGCATGGATAGGCAGCACTGATGGGCACTGATAGGCGGCACTGATGGGCAGTGATTGATGGCACTGATAGGCAGCACTGATGAGGAGGCACTGACAGGCATCACTGATGGGCACTGAAAGGCAGCATTGATGGGCACTGACAGGCATCACTGCTCGGCACTGATTGGCATAACTGGTGGTCACTGATTTGCAGCACTGGCATGCACGGGAAAAATGGGAGGACATCCTCCTACAATGAGAGTGCTCCCACCTGTTCGTCATTTCACTATATGGTGGGTGGGAAGCTGTCAGAACCAGGACCGTCTTTAATATTGATTGGACCCTGGGCAGTGGGCAAATGTTTTCTTGTGTCCCCTGCCATACAATTTCATTCACCACCTGCTCTGAGACAAACAAAAAATAGCAGTTTACTGAATCAGATCAGGCAGCAATTGCGATTGGTTGCCAGAGATTACAGTGTATCATTACAGCTCACTAACTGGCTACTACAGGTTACAGCACGCATTATGGCTCAGTGATTATTTGCAAGAGTTAACAGCATATGATTTCTGCTTGTTGATTGGTTGCTAGAGATTACTGTACATCTTTACCACTCACTAATTGGTTGCTAGAGGTTACTGCACATCATTACTGCTCACTGATTGGTTGTTAAAGGTTACAGCACATCATCTCCTCGCTGCCTGCACACCATGGACTGGGGAGGTGAGGGGACCCATCAATAGACAGAAAACTCCTAGGGAATGCTGGGGCAGTTGTGATCAGCGGCAATGCTGGGGGGTTGATGGGATCAGTGGCAGTGGTGAGAGGATGAGATTAGTTAGGAGGCAGTACACTGTGGCAAATTCTGAAATATGTAGAGCAAAGCTGGAAATCATTGGCAAGTATATAGTGGTGGATTCTACACTGACCACCAATGTAATGGGGAATTTACAATGACCACCAATGTGAGGGGGGGGGATTTACACTGACCACCAATGTGAGGGGAAATTTGCACTGACCACCATGTAATGGGGGATTTTACACCACCCAGCAATATAAAGAGGGATTTCTACACTGACACCAGTGCAATAGAAGAATTTACACCAAACACCAGTGTAAGAGGGAACATACAATAACCTCCATGTAAGGCGGAATTTACATTGACAATTATTGTCAAAGAGATTTGTACTGACCACCAATGTAAGGTGACACTTCTACACCGACCACCAATGTTAGGGGGTATTTACACTGACCACCAGTGTCAGGACAATTCTGCACTTACCACCAATGTAAAGGGAAATGTACTGTACACTGATCACCAATATAATGAAGAATTTACACTGACAATGTAATGGGGATTTACACTGGCCACCAAGTAATGGAGATTTACACAGACCACTAATGTAATAGGAGCATTCACAGTAACCACCAATGTAAGGATGAATTTACACTGACCACCAATGTACGGTGAACCTTCACACTGGCCACTAGTGTGAATGAAAGGATTGTACACCAAGCCCCAATGTAATAAAAGGTTTACAATGACCACCAATATAACAGAGACATTTAGACTGTGTGCACATCTGTGTGTGTCGAGAATGCATGCAAAATCGCTTTCCTGACACCACAGAAATGTTCTGCACTTTAGCAGATACGCAGCAGGGCCATTAATTATTAATGACACCCTCACGTATCTGCTGAAATTCACGGTGATGTGGCAACCAATATGTTATTTTGAAAAAGAGTTCCACCTCCAATTTGCTTACCTTTGCAGAACAGGCTGATGTTAGGCTTAATGACCACAGTTGTAGGCAGGACTTTCAAGCATGCCCCTCTACCTCCCCAGTGGGCAGCATTCAGTAGAAGTAAGGGTGGATATGACCTCATGAGGACATGATATACATATGAATGTCATCTCTATTTACATATCAATGCTGCTGGTCTGCAGCTATTTACATATTAATGCTGCCAGTCCGTGGCTATTTACATATTAATGCAGCTGGTCTGTGGCTATTTACGTATTAATGCTGCCACTATTTACATATTAATGCAGGTTATTTACATGCAAACACAGGGTCTGCAGGTGAGTCATCTGTACATGGCAACAGGGCAAAGCTGGGCAGCATTAGTAGCAGGACTTCATACTGAGATATCGGGACACAGCACAGGACTAAAACTTCAAGGGACAAGGCAATTTAAACTGGGGTAGTTGGCAAGTATGAGGCAGCTGCTTTGGGCCCCACAACAATGTTGGGGCCCAGGGCAGCTGCCTCTTTTGCCCTGCCTTAAAGATGGCCCAGGTCAGAATGTAGATTTTCCTACACTGACACTAGTAGCACACTAGAGGGTGCTACATACACATGGATATTTGAGGTCTATTTTCTTTTTGATTCCATTTTTCCAGACCTGTGGTCCCTGATTTCACATGTAGAGGACCTTTTGGTGCAGCCTGTGCCCCTTTCTGGGTGCTGACCCTGGGCTGAATGAGTACCCATACAGGAGCATATTATACCTGTGAGATTTTGTATTATGTATATATGTTTGTGATATACTGATTGTGGTTGATTTACTAAAACTGTAGAGTGCACAATCTGGTGCAGTTTTGCATACAAAAACAAGCTTACAGTTTGTTTTTTTTTGTCAAAGGTTAATTGAACAAGCTGAAGTTTGAAGCTGATTAGCTACCATCCACAGCTGCACCAGATTTTGTAATCTCTGGTTTTAGTAAATCAATGTATAAGAGAAAAACTGCACTATATAAATTATAAAAAAATTCTATGCAAAATAAATTTGAGAAGCTATAGCAGCAACCAGGACCACCAGATACAAATGGCAACATACAATTATTCAGAGAAATGGCTGCGCTACCCCTCATAAATTTAATATGAGAAAAAGTCTGTATCAGCATGAATAAATGAAGTAAAAAAGTACAGTCCATGCATGAAAAAATGTAGGTACATCCAATCAGCGTGATATCACCATAGTGTGCCACCTTAAATTCAGCAAGATGATTAGTAAAACACTCCACCAGTGAGTTATTCACCCCCTGAGCTGATATCTACTTACCAGAAGATATGGACCTCTTGATTATAGGAGGTCAGGCTCGCCTACGGCTTGTAACCAAGCCAGAGTGTGCGGGACAACCAAGGGATCATCAGATGTTAGGATAGATCCTGTACTTCATACACATCCCATCACAGGAACAATATATACAGGCTCCCATAGTGTGAATCCATGATAGCATTTATTAAATAAAAAAGTAATGCACTTACATTTAAAATAGCTCAGTTCGCTTGTATAAAAAACACAGTGCCGCCGGGCGGTACTTCTGGGAAAACAACACGTGGTGACGTCAGCACGCCATACAACCTACATGTTTCGTCACTAACAGACATCTTCTCTGGATTGAAATCAACTCCATTGTCTGCTTTGTACAAGTTGGTACATTTTGCATTCTCCTGTTTAATCTCCTGAGGAAGCGGGTATGACAGCCTCTGAAGTGAGAGGCTCATAGCAAGCAATAATTTCTGTGTTTGAACCTGTTGAAATCATTTTTATATGGGTATTAGCCCAATCAGGTTATACTACTGTTATATTGTTAACTGCCTGTACAGTCACTGTAATGTACCTGTACATCACAGCTTTCTTCCGGGTTCAGGTGTCCACCCACCGTCTCTGCTGTGATTAAATACAGCCGGACTTAGTCGCCAGGTCCCAGCCAGTGATTCATGGCTGGGACCTGCTGATCGGCTGTGCACAATTACAGTCCAGAGCCCTGTGTTGATAAACAACACAGGGCTTTGCACAGAGGGCACTACCTCCGTGTTTTTTCTCCCTGCAAAGTGATCTTTAGTAAAAAGCAGCAAGTGTTGGGGCGCAACTCTGATGGTATGATGGGGTACACAGATTGCAACTGTATCAACATATATAGATATAGTTAATAGTTATTACATACATAAAAGAGACAACCAAGGGGAAGGGAGGAAAAATGATAATAAAATTAAGAATAAGAAAGGGGAGGGGGAGGGAGGGAGAGGGGAGAATAAAAACCTGGGGTGGGTAATGGACAAAGTCTGTAGGATGTGCAATTCTGCGCTGAGGGCAGCCTGAGTAGCGTGGACCCGGATCCAATGGTCCACTAGCACTGTAACAGAAAAAACAAAGGGAGGCGCCTCTGAGTGCAGCAGCAAGATATGGACTTTAATAGAACAGGTTAAAAAACACTCACAAGATCCAAGTGTCAATAGGCATGAAGACGACTACCACTCAGGTGGGGGTTTTTTGTGAGCGCCAATGTCCTCAGTCTAGTAGAATAAGGAGACTGTCCCATGCCGCTCCTGCGGCCGACGTGATGTATAGAGTAGAGCCGGCTCGTGCGGCGCGATTCAGGAGGAGGCTTGGGAAGCAATCCGAACGTGTCCGAGGATGATGACGTCACTATTCCGCAACACGTTTCCTTAGCAGCAGGTCCGATGTTTAGGGATCCTGCGCTACTTCATCAGGCAGATAGAGGGCTTGCACCGGCTCCTGCTAAGGAAACGCGTCGCGGAATAGTGACGTCATCATCCTCGGACACTTTCAGATTGCTTCCCAAGCCTCCTCCTGAATCGCGCCGCACGAGCCGGCTCTACTCTATACATCACGGCGGCCGCAGGAGCGGCATGGGACAGTCTCCTTATTCTACTAGACTGAGGACATTGGCGCTCACAAAAAACCCCCACCTGAGTGGTAGTCGTCTTCATGCCTATTGACACTTGGATCTTGTGAGTGTTTTTTAACCTGTTCTATTAAAGTCCATATCTTGCTGCTGCACTCAGAGGCGCCTCCCTTTGTTTTTTTTGTTTTTTTTTAGTAAAAAGCAGCACATAATGCACACATTACACATTATTGGGCACACATTTGACCCCTTGATTATCCTGAGATGTTAACCCCTTCCCAGCCAATGTCATTAGCACAGTGACTGTGAACTTTATTGGTACTGATCACTGTATTAGTGTCACTGCTGATGCCAGTGTCAGTTAGCCAGTTCCTACAAAGTGTCAGTTAGTGTCAGATTGTCCACTGCACTATCACAGTCCCACTATAAGTCGCTGATCACCGCCATTACTAGTATAAAAAAATTAATAAAAACTCCACAGTATACATGTACAGTATCTCACAAAAGTGAGTACACCCCTCACATTTTTGTAAATATTTTATTATATGTTTTCAAGTGACAACACTGAAGAAATTACTCTTTGCTACAATGTAAAGTAATGAGTGTACAGCTTGTATAACAGTATAAATTTGCTGTCCCATCAAAATAACTCAACACACAGCCATTAATGTCTAAATTGCTGGCAACAAAAGTGAGTACATCCCTAAGTGAAAATGTCCAAATTGAGCCCAATTAGCCATTTTCCTCCCCGGTGTCATGTGACTTGTTAGTGTTACAAGGTCTCAGGAATGAATGGGGAGCAGGTGTGTTAAATTTGGTGTTTTCGCTCTCACTCTCTCATACCGGTCACTGGAAGTTCAACATGGCACCTTATGGCAAAGAACTCTCTGAGGATTTGAAAAAAACAATTTTTGCTCTACATAAAGATAGCCTATAGTTAAGATATAAACTGGATAAAGGCGCTGCTCTGGGTATGTAAAGAGATATGTAGGTGGAATGGTTAACACAGCCACTCATGCGCTGGTATGGAATGTGCTAGTAGTTACAATGGTAGTGTCTACTGGGTAAGCAGCAGACTTGTGGCAAGTAGTGGAATTGGAAGTTCTATACCAAATTATGTATATATATATATGTATACTTAAAATGTGTCAAAATCAAGATTTTTCCTCAGCCTGTGCAAAAAACCCAAATAATTCAAAATAATGTGCTAGTACTGTGCTAGTAGGAATGAGCATAGCATACAGCCTGACGTGTCCAGTAAATCTAAGCAAACATATAAAAAAGTGCTAGTGCAAAAAAGTGCTAATATGCATAAAAGTGATCCAAGTCAACAATCAGAAAGAATCAAAACATTGTAAAGTAGTGATAATGTGCTAGTATATAAATTGTTCATATAAATAACCTTATCTCAAATTTGTTTAGTACCCGGTGAACAAATGTAGTCTTACAATTGAATGTGTACCATGAACCAAATGTGCAAATGTGCTAGTATAAAGTGCTAGTATTTGTCCACTCAGGATTTTATCTCCACCTCTAGTTGGTAGTTCTTATTCCTGAGAATGGTTCTCATATAGCGGCTATTAAACCGGTTATAGTCCCATACACAGTCCTTAGAGGATACTCGCGGCCCCTTTAACAAACAATAAATGGGTAATTGGCAGTACGTATAGATAAAAAAGTGCTTTGTGCTTGAAGTGTTCTTCTTTTAGATCTAATTCCTGGTAAATTGTGACTTCATGTGCTGATCACTCGTGCTCCCCACCTGGAACCCTCCTTACCAGAGGGCACTACCCCTGCAGGGGTGAAGTGCCTGTCTTTGAATCCTGTGTTGTTGTTCTTCGATTCCTATTGGTCCACTTCCACGAATTTCAGGGGTAGTCCAGGAAAGTCCACTCCATCAATTTTTTCAGGAAAAAACAAAAAGAGGAGTCCATAGCGTAGTTTGTATGAAAAAATGTATCCTTTTTATTAAGTACTAAGTCCTGGATACATAAATAGTTAAAAAGCGTGCCAACCGCACGTGCAGGGAAATCAACTAAATACAGCTAAAAAACTCTTTGTCCGTCTGAGAACATAGCCGGTTAGAGTGTGGCCACGCTGCCTTGCTGTGAGGAAGCCTCGTATGCTTTCCGTGCTCACAGGGGCGCGCTTCTCTCCACATTCAAAACGACCGTATGTGACGTAAGGACGCACAGCTAGAAGTAACGCGTTTCGTCATAGACGTTTTCAAAGGTGTACCTAGCTGTCATGACAACCTATCTTATATACGCCGCAGACGGAGGATTCATTACGTCCAGCCTCTATACAGATAATTAGTGCCTAGTTGGTAATCCTGCCCCGCCGCCTACCCGAGTTTTTTAACCCCCTGGGCCGCACGGCAGTATTCTATCATGATAACCCCAAACACACCTCCAAGATGACCACTGCCTCACTAAAGAAGCTGATGGTAAAGGTGATGGACTGGTCAAGCATGTCTCCAGACCTAAACCCCATTGAACATCTGTGGAGCATCCTCAAACGGAAGGTGGAGGAGCGCAAGGTCTCTAACATCCACCAGCTCAGTGATGTTGTCATGGATGAGTGGAAGAGGACTCCAATGGCAACTTGTGAAGCTCTGGTGCACTCAATGCCCAGGAGGGTTAAGGCAGTGCTGAAAAATAATGATGGCCACACAAAATATTGAAACTTTGGGCCCAAATTGGACATTTTCACTTAGGGGTGTACTCACTTTTGTTGCCAGCGGTTTAGACATTAATGGCTGTGTGTTGAGTTATTTTGAGGGGACAGAAAAATTACACTGTTATACAAGCTGTACACTCACTACTTTACATTGTAGCAAAATGTAATTTCTTCAGTGTTGTCACATGAAAAGATATAATACAATATTTACAAAAATGGGAGGGGTGTACTCACTTTTGTGAGATACTGTATATACCATTGTTTGTAGACGCTATAACTTTCACACAATCCAATTAATATACACTTATTGGAACTTTTTACCAAAGACATGTAAAATACATACTGACCTAAATGTATGAAGAAATTTGATTTTTTGTTGGATATTTTTTATAGCAGAAAGTAAAAAATATATTTTTTCAAAATGTCCGGTCTTTTTTTGCTTATATAATAAAAAAGAAAAAAGAAAGCTCTATTTGTGTCAAAAAATTATATAAATTGCATTTGGGTACAACGTTGCACGATGGCACATTTGCCAGTTAAAGTAGTGCAATGCTGAATAGCAAAAAACAGCCTGGTCATGAAGGGTGTAACATTTTCTGGAGCTCAATTGGTTAAAAAAAAGTACCTGTCAGAATCCAGATCTGAAACTGGGACCTCTGCAGTGTTTTGCTGTAGCTCTACTCCCTGTGCCACCTGAGACTAGGACAGGTTCCTGCCTGATTCCTTGGACAACCATGTATCTTATTTCTGGTGAATCTTGAACTCTTTGCTTCTCCCATGAACTTCCTTTTAAAGCCACATCTCTGTACTTCCTGTTTGCCAGATTATTGTGCTCGCTCCAGCCAATATATTTTGATCCTTTGCATACCTGCTGCTGTCCTTATCAACGCTACCATTTGTTATCAATCTTTTCCCTTGTTCATCAACTACTTTTCTGCTTGTTCCCTATCTGCTTCATCCATTACCTGACCCCGCTTTGCTCTTTTTCTGCTGGGGCAATCCAGAGAGCTGTGACCTGGAATTGGCAGCGAAACGCATACTCACCATCAGGTACCCTGGTGAAGCCCAGCCAGTGCTTAGACCCCACGCCTCAGATGAGCCTGCATCACCCGCTAGGGAGATTTGCTTGTGTATTCATCAAGTTGACTACTTTATGAACTTCTCTACTGCTACAGCCACTGGCCTCTGAGCTTGATTCCAGACCGTGACAGTACCTCATGAAAAGGGAGATGAAATAAAGCAGACCTGTTTTTAATGTGTATTATACATGTATGTGTATTCCAATTTTAAAACGTACCTCCCTATGCTATTGCATAAAATGTAAGTGTTTTATTATACACTTACTTACTTGATTTACTAAAACTGGAGAGTGCAAACTCGTATGTAGCTCTGCATAGAAACCAATCAGCTTCCATTTTTTTTTTCAAAGTCTAATTGAGCGAGCTGAAGTTATAGTGACTTGGTGTTGTGGGAAAGAAAACCACTCCTGTCCCATCTCACTGCATTCCTGTTCAAATTGCATGCAATTCTTTGCAGTGCGATTTGAAGCCCATTCATATTGTATGGGCTCAAATCGCACCGCAAAGGTATCAGTACTCAGTATGGGTGAGTACTTTACCTGAAAGTATCAGTACTCATACTCTCCGGTAAAAAAAACGGTATCGGTGCAACCCTGCTTTTTTTTCTTTTGTTTCCCCCTTATCATGACAAGGGATTTCCGCCTTGACAGTGCAATGTCCAGCTGCATCCTCTTTAATGTGCTCATTGGCAGTCTGTAACTGCTAACCAACCAATCTAAAGAAGACTGTGGGCAGCAGGAACCTATTGTTCCTAGGTTTTGAAAAGTCTAAACACATTCATGTAGTTTCCCAGGTTCCTACAGAAGCATTAAACTAATCTATGACCACAACCAATAGATTTATGTTCACGTTTACTGAGAATTATTCCTATAGGATTTATATTTAATACCAAGGCTTGAGGGCCTAGTAAAGGTGGCAAGGATCCTTATTTGTTGTTCTAAGATATGTGATTTAACTCATGGGGTTGATGCAGAAAAAATGGCATTTTCAGCAAGAAAACCTAGTTGTTTTATATATATATTATAGGCTATCTTTATTTTCACAGTTATTCTGTTGTTAGGGATTTCCAATGTTGGCTTTGCTGTGCGTCTCTTTTGTTTCTGTTTGTGGGTCATAAGGAATACAGCATAAATGCACCTTAAATATACCCCAAATGTAAGCCGTGTTTGTAGCTTTGGACAAAGTAGGGATGGATTAGAACCCTTATCAAATTTTTATACCACCTAAGTCCTAGTGGGAAGATTCACACTCACTATTTGCCCTGGTGACCATTATCACTGGGACTGAGAGCAACAGGAAATCTAAAATTTTAAGTTGTCACCATAACTGGAGTAGAGAGGAAATTTTCAAAATGGCATACCATGGAGCATGCCAGCAGAGACCCAGCAATGGCAGAGTTTAGTTCTGCTTGAGGGGTTACTGCTGGAATAGCTTACATCTCCAGAAGAGCTGCCATGTAGAAGCAAAGTGGGCAAGGGGGTGAGCTGGCCCTAGCAGGTATACCGCTGCCACCTCCAAGTTTTCCAGCTGACAGAAACAGGGACATGGGGAAATGAAGGAGTTAGGGAGAAATAAGTAATTGTTTGTATATATATATATACAGTATATGCAGTGTGTATGTGTCTATGTGTATAAGTCATACTGCTATTAGAAGGGGACTTCTGGCACCTTCACTGTGTGAATCACAGACACTTGAACCCTCTACTATGTACTCCACCCACCCTGGATCCCTCCACTCTGTACATTACATAATCCTGCCATCTGAACTATGCATATTACATACTTATGACCAGTACACCATTAGCGCCAGCCACCACCGTGCCGCCTACTGATTCCTCATATACAGTAATTGCAGTTTTCAAAAGTTCCAAGTTATGCCAATGGGGGCACCACTTTTGATAACCGATGTCTAAGATGGGAATTCCCCTCACTTTCCTCTAAGTTCTAAGTGTCTCCAGGATAAGAAGTGCAGGGAAATCTCCCTAAAAGGACACTGACAGCATAAATTAACTTACAATGACTTTAACCCTTTATGACTCTATCCAAAATGTTTTGGATAAATATATACTTAAAAGAGAAGTGTGGAGTTTTTTTTATTCCAGATTTACACTTACCTAGGTGGATGCAGCATCGGTCCAATGCTGCATCTGTCCCCTGGTGCTTCTACACTGAGAACTGAGCCACCGAAAACCGTTGATGGCTCGATTCTAACAGATCTCTGAGAGGAAAGCTGCTGACTGTCAATCAGCAGCTCTCCTCTCTGCTCCTCCACACTCACTGGAGCTCTGAGCTGTGGAGGGGCAGGGAGCAGCCGTCTCAGCCTCTCAACGGCTCGCTGAGTGGCTGAGACGGCTGTCCATCCAGGCACCTGGCGGATCCAGACTTCATTGTCGTGATGACACAGTGCCTGGATGGACACTGGTGACGTCAGCAGAGAGCGGACTTTAGTCCGCTCTCCGCTGAAAACGGGTCACAGGAGTGCAAAGAAAATTGCACTGCTGTAACCCATTGGAGAGGCCCAGCCAAACAAGCTCAGACTGGACTTCTCCTTTAAAGGGTAACAGCATTTTTGGAGAAAAAAAAAACATATCCCCTCTGGGCAATTCATGTACAATGAACAAGGATTTTTAACAAATGTTTTAGAAAATTCCTACTGTCCTCTGAAGAAATTACCTTTTGTTTTACTATGTGTAGCGCCATCCCTTACTAGGGCCACAGTTTTAAAGTCCTGGATTCTATTCCCGGTAGTGCAGCAAACAGGCAACCAGCAACTTCATACTTCTGAATCCAGGAAACACAGTCTAGCATGGTTGCCTTTTTAAAGTTTATTGCAGCAGTAAATACCTTGGATAGGGTTCAGGGAGCTGTGGGATACTCCGCATTACTATCAGGAACAATGAGGACACGCTTCCTTATAGTAGCTTTGCAGAACAGTCCCTTTAACTGTGGGACAACAAGTGGACAGCGTTAGGGCACCTTTGACAATGTCCCAGGCCAGGCTACTTTTGTACTTTGTGCGACAGGGGTAATAGATGCAACAGTCACTGAAATCCTTCATCTTTGAGTCAGTATTCACTGTATCCTCTCAAGCTTGAAATATCCTTCAGACTCCAGTAGGCAAGCTACTCGGTGAACCCCCAAAGCAGGTCTTCAGTGGCACCCCTCTTTAGTCCCTGATAGGGTTTGTGGCTAAGCAGGCCATCTCAGCATGGCTGGGATCCTGATGAGCAGGCTGGATCTTCAGCTGGATGGCCAGAAAGGCAGGCCACCCTCCTAGCTGGGAACTTACTCTCCAGGGAAAGAAGTGTAGGCAAGAAGAATGGACTTTGTAGGCATGCAGTACAATAAAATGATATCTTTATTTGTTACAAAAAAGGCACAAGGCCTATTTCACATAGCATACAGAAAGTATTAATTTAAAAACATCAAAGTAGGAAAGTACAATTATAACATGCTCAATGACGCTAATCTCCTCTTATCGCCGGCCGTCCTAATAGGACAGGCAGGAAAGAGTGAGATGGGTGCGAATGAATGTATCTACATGGAACCTGGTGTAAAGCCCTGATAAATTGAATGGATATGCAATATAGCAATATTCAGAAAATCAGCAATATACAGTGTACAGAGTAAAACAGGGTTCAAACCACCAGAAAGTAGAGTGACTCGTTAGATTTGGCTCAACTAGTTTCACGCTGTGAAATTGCGCTTCATCTGGAGCAATCAGTAGTAATCTAATGAGGGTAAACACAAGCATGTCAGAAAATTTGAAAGACAAGATAAAGTTAGAAAATTCTCAGAAATTAGAATGCAACAATTTTAGAAAGTGAGTATAAACCACTTACATAGTAGAAATGGGTAGCCTATAAGTAGCAGTATGCGTCCTTAAAACGCCCAGTACCACCCAGATAGTACTAGGGAATGGGCCCTGGAGTGGCGATCCCAACACGCACAAAAGCAAAACAGAGGCTGTGCATGGGAGGTATGGGGGTCTGCACACAACAAAAATTCATAATAAGAACGTATCTATTATAAAGCGAGGAAGTATATGTATATGCTTGAATAATTGTTTTAATTATGAGGAGCCGCAAGAAACTGTGCGTTCTAACATAAGCCAAACATAGTGCATCAAATAAAGATATATGCACATGATCGTAAAACCCTTCAGAAAGTGGGGACAATGTATATTATTGATAAAATTACCTGAAAAGTACGATAGAAGTAGGAATTCCAGGTATATGCTGATTAATAAATTGTGGGTCTATGGTGTGCTCTCACTGGGCAGGAGACAGCCCATTCCCACAGAAAGGCAGAGATTAGTAGGGAGTACTGTTTCCCTGTGGTTGACGTTTAGGCGAAGGTAAGTATACCGATAGGTTGCATGTATAGGATCAAAATATAAGCCAATGAGGCCGCTGGTCATAGAGATTGCAAATGTCTAGAAAGTGTCACCCAGAGTCAACACAGGGCTTACCTTCAAGCATATAGGAGCAGTAAAAATACCCGGAATGTCTCTCTGCTGGGGTGGGATGCATGCGGCTACCTGAGATGCCCAGGGGAGACTGCCCACTATTTAAGTGAGCAGACCCTAATCGGTGGCTTCCTCCCTGAAAGACACGCCCTGTGAAATGGCATGTGACGTCACCAACCCGGCATCCTACTCCCACGTGTGCGCCGGACTGCTCCCGCGCATGCGTGGCTCCCGGCCGCAGTAAACCATGCAGACGGAGGCCACCCCAGCAGGAGAGGAATCACGGCGCCATAGGGGAGTATGGAGGACCACCAGAGAGCTCCCTCAGCATCGCTCCCTCCAGGCAAACCCCACCAGTGAAGGATGCGAGGAAGGGCGGCACATACGGCGCTTTCAGCCGCATACCTACCAATTCAAATATATGGACCTTCCTTACTGTTAGAGGTATCGTATGTACTTCATAACCTTACCTCTCTTCAATTGCAGGCCCTACAGTCCTTAAAAAGAATACCTGACATCGTTATAAAAAAATTCAGATGAAGGGGAAACGTGATCATAATGACCCAGTTACAGTATGAACAAATGTGCATGGATATTTTAAATAATAAAGAATGGTATCACCCACTGTCCACCTCTAGAATTAAACAATTTGTTGCAGAATATAAATCACTCATCCTTAGCATTTATCAAAATGGCCTGATTGACCAAAACACGTATGACTTTCTTAATGTCAAAGACCCCAAAGAGGCGACGTATTACGCCCTACCTAAAATTCATAACAGACTAGACAAACCCTGAGGGCGACCCATTATATCAGGCGTGGGCTCCCTGTTGGAAAATGCTAGCACTTTAGTTGATGTCTCTCTTATGCCACATGTCCTAACATTACCCTCTTATATTAGAGATACTATGGATCTTCTCACACGCATCGAGGGAATGTTCCTGCCACATGGTGCCCTCCTGGTGACCTTGGATGTGGAGGCTCTCTACTCTAGCATCCCTCAAGAGCAGAACATCAAGGTGGCCCAGACATTCCTTAGAGAAGTTGACCACAACGTGTTGAAATATGGCGATTTCGCCATACAACTACTACAATTCATTCTAACTCACAATTGGTTTTATTTTCATAACATCCACTACAACCAGGTGCAGGGAGTCGCAATGGGGACTCTCTGTGCACCCTCATATGCGAACTTGTATCTGGGGGGGGGGTGGGAACGTGACTTTTTCGCTGATGAGAATCTGAGTCAGTTTACTGACCAGGTTCTCTGCTGGTTCTGGTTCATTGATGATATTTTTATCATTTGGACTGGAGCCACAGAAAACCTGGTTCAGTTCATTGTCTCAAGGACAATACATATAATCTGAAACTTACACTAAATTCCCACACTCAACATATTACTTTTCTAGACCTCTCTATATACAGTCAGGCCTTCCACTTTTTAAGGGACCAAAAGTAATGGGATAGATTAACAATCATAAATCAAACTTTCACTTTTTAATATTTGGTTGCAAATCCTTTGCAGTCAATTACAGCCTGAAGTCTGGAACGCATAGACATCACCAGACGCTAAGTTTCATCCCTGGTGATGCTCTGCCAGGCCTCTACTGCAACTGTCTTCAGTTCCTGCTTGTTCTTGGGGCATTTTCCCTTCAGTTTTGTCTTCAGCAAGTGAAATGCATGCTCAATCTAATTCAGGTCAGGTGATTGACTTGGCCATTGCATAACATTCCATTTATTTCCCTTGAAAACTCTTTGGTTGCTTTCGCAGTATGCTTCGTGTCATTGTCCATCTGCACTGTGAAGCACAGTCCAATGAGTTATGAAGCATTTGGCTGAATATGAGCAGATAATATTGCCCGAAACACTTCAGAATTCATCCTGCTGCTTTTGTCAGCAGTCACATCATCAATAAATACAAGAGAACCAGCTCCATTGGCAGCCATACATGCCCACGCCATGACACTACCACCACCATGCTTCACTGATGAGGTGGTATGCTTTGGATAATGAGCAGTTCCTTTCCTTCTCCATACTCTTCTCTTCCCATCACTCTGGTACAAGTTGATCTTGGTCTCATCTGTCCAAGGGATGTTGTTCCAGAGCTGTGAAGGCTTTTTTAGATGTTGTTTGGCAAACTCTAATCTGGCCTTCCTGTTTTTTAGGCTCACCAATGGTTTACATCTTGTGGTGAACCCCCTGTATTCACTTTGGCTCGCCAGCGCATTCTTTCTTTTTAAGGAAGTTCCAAACAGTTGATTTGGCCACACCTAATGTTTTTGCTATCTCTCTGATGGGTTTGTTTTGTTTTTTCAGCCTAATGATGGCTTGCTTCACTGATAGTGACAGCTCTTTGGATCTCATATTGAGAGTTGACAGCAACAGATTCCAGATGCAAATAACACACTTGAAATGAACTCTGGACCTTTTATCTGCTCCTTGTAAATAGGATAATGAGGGAATAACACACACCTGGCCATGGAACAGCTGAGCAGCCAATTTTCCCATTACTGTTGATCCCTTAAAAAGTGGGAGGCACATATACAAACTGTTGTAATTCCTACACCGTTCACCTGATTTGGATGTAAATACCCTCAAATTAAAGCTGAAAGTCTGCAGTTAAAGCACATTCATTTCCTTTCAAATCCATTCTGGTGCTGTATAGAGCCAAAAAGATTAGAATTACGTCAATTTCCCAATATTTATGGACCTGACTGTATATAGACCAACGCCACTGCCTGGCAACTAGTCTCTTTCGCAAGGAGACGGCTGGTAATACAATCTTGCACGCCCATAGTGCACACCCTGTACATCTCAAACGGAGCATACCATATGCTCAGTACCTGCACATATGACGAAACTGCACAAAATTGGATGACTTTTTGATCCAGTCCGCCTCCTTGTGTGAGAGACTTGCTAGGCGTGGCTACAGAAAATCCCTATTAAAGAGGGCCTTTCACAGAGGCCCTCTCACCAGATAGACACCATCTGGTATTCAAAACCAACCAATTGAGACACCAAAGTTCCATATCTTCTTCCCAACACTTTCAGTTACGCCAACTCTTCAATAGACATTGGCGCCTCCTAACTGAGGACCCCACGCTGGCCAAATATGTCAGACCAACCAACTGACGCAGAGTCATCATAATCCTACACACCATAGAGACACCTCTAGATGGGGCATCTCTAAATGTGGCACATGTAACATCTGTCCCTGGATTATTGAGGGCGCTGAATTCACACTCCCCAATGGGGAAATTTTTCGTCCTAGATTCTTCGCCAACTGTAACACTCAAGGGCTAGTTTATCTCATGATCTGTACCTGCGGAGCATTTTTACACTGGCAAAACAATACGCCAACTACATCAACGGATAGGTGACCATATTTACTATTCAGGGAATGGTAATATGATCGCACCCATTAGTCGCCATATAGACCTTTACCACACATTTAATACACAGGTTGTCAGGTTTCTGGTGCTTGAAACTATCCCTGCTAATCCCAGAGGTGGCCCTTGGGATAAGATCATTCTCCAAAGGGAGACACAGCACAGGGGACAGCACTGGGCATCGCAGGCTTCGTTTGCAGGTAAGTGGCACATAATGGACTACTATGCGATGCATAACAGCCCATTATGCATCTACTTTGCAGGGGAATGTAGAGGAAGTAAACCCCATCTGGGTTTACTTCCTCTTTAAATCCATAATCATTTCACACTCACTGAGTGAGGATTCCATGTACATGTATACTCATTTATCTACATATTTCTTTGCCTTTCCCGTCCTATGTCTGGACCACTTGTTTTCCACTCTCTAACCCATTTAACCTCCTGTCAAAAAAAAAATTGTTAGATCACATATTTGTTCTTTAATGTGGTATGTATGTAATTCTAAAGTATATTTATTATTGTGTGTTGAGCTATCTCAGGCTCATCTCAGGCTCTCCTATTTTATGCAAATGTGCCTTTAATTATTAAACATTTATTTTGTTGCAGCACGCCTCCCTATGTACGATCGGGTCATTCCCTCCTTTCCCCCATGGATGGGCCTTGGGTAAGCGGCCCCCGTGCTCTGGCTGTGGGGGCGGGTGCCCCACTTGGGTAGGTATGCGGCTGATAGCGCCATATGTGCTGCCCTCCCTCGCATCCTCCACTGGTGTGGTTTTCCTGGAAGGAGCGACGCTGCGGCATGGGAGGGATCCACCAGAAGGAGCTCGCTGGTGGCCCTCCATACTCCCCTATGGCGTCATGCTTCCTCTCCTGCTGGGACGGCCTCCATCTGCATGGTTCACTGTGGCCGGGGGCCGCGAATGCGCAGGAGTGGTTCGGCGCACGCGCGGGAGTAGGATGCCGGGTCGGTGACGTCACGAGCTGTTTCACACGGAGTGTCTTTCAGGGAAGACGCCACTGATTGTGGTCTACTCAGTTAAATAGTGGGCAGTCTCCCCTGGGCATCTCAGGTAGCCGCATGCATCCCACCCCAGCAGAGAGGCTTTCCGGGTATTTTTACTGTTCCTATATGCTTGAAGGTATATGCTGTGTTCACTCTGGGTGACACTTTCTAGAAATTTGCAATCTCTATGACCAGCGGCCTCATTGGCTTATATTTTGATCCTATAGATGCAACCTCTCGGTATACTTACCTTCGCCTAAACTTCGGCCACAGGGAAACAGTACTCCCTACTAATCTCTGCCTTGCTGTGGGAATGGGCTGTCTCCTGCCCAGTGAGAGCACACCATAGACCCACGATTTATTAGTCAGCGTATACCTGGAATTCCTACTTCTATCGTACTTTTCAAGTAATTTTATCAATAATATACATTGTCCCCACTTTCTGAAGGGTTTTACGATCGTGTGCATATATCTTTATTTGATGCACTATGTTTGGCTTATGTTAGAACGCACAGTTTCTGGCGGCTCCTCATAATTGAAACAATTATGCATATGTACTGTATATATATTTTTATTCTCTATATCCATACAAGCATATACATACACTTACTTGCTTTATAATAGATATGTTCTTATTATGAATTGTTATTGTGTGCAGATCCCCATACCTCCCATGCACAGCCTCCATTTTGCTTTTGTGCGTGTTGGGATCACCACTCCAGGGCCCATTTCCTAGTGCCATCTGGGTGGTACTGGGTGCTGTAGGGAAGCATGCTGCTACTTATAGGCTACCCATTTCTACTATGTAAGTGGTTTATACTCACTTTCTAAAATTGTTGCATTCTATATTTCTAATAATTTTCTAACTTTATCTTGTCTTTCCAATTTTCTGACATGCTTGTGTTTACCCTCATTAGATTACTACTGATTGCTCCAGACGAAGCCCAATTTTACAGCGTGAAACTAGTTGAGCCAAATCTAACGAGTCACTCTACTTCCTGGTGGTTTGAACCCTGTTTACTCTGTATATATTGCTGTTTTTCTGAATATTGCTATATCACATATCCATTCAATTTATCAGGGCTTTACACCAGGTTCCATGTAGATACATTCATTTGCGCCCATCTCTCTCTTCCCTGCCTATCATATTAGGACGGCTGGTGATAAGAGGAGATTAGCACCATTGAGCATGTTATAATTGTACTTCTCTACTGTGATGTTTTTAAATGAATACTTTCTATATGCTATGTGAAATAGGCCTTGTGCCTTTTTTGTAACAAATTAAGATATTGTTTTATTGTACTGCATGCCTACAAAATCCATTCTTCTTGCCTACACTATTTTCCACTGCTCTTTGAGGATGTGGCTTGCTTTTATCAATTAGCCGTCCCCAGTTCCACACTGTTGGGTGGGCTACCCACTTTCATCCCCCTTTTTTGATATTATCTCTACAGGGAAAGAAGAAAACTGGCCTCTGGGGTCCCAGCCTATTTATACACTCCCCAGCCACCACCTGGACCCACCTCTCCAGGAATTGGCTGAGGTTGAAAAAACATCCAGGATACTTATTTGACTCTACCACCCACTATATTCTGGAAATCTCAAAAAAAAACATGGGGGAGCAGTCACATCTGCAGCCTGCAGAACCTAGAGCAGTCCAAAGCAATCACAACGCTGCTGATTACAGGAGAGCCAAAAACTAAATTTGACTAACCAAAATTTAGCAGTCTAACAGGATGGTGCTACACATGGGAGGGTCAGCCTTTATTAACCACCTGAACAGGTCACAGTGCTCTAATAAGGAAAGCTGTAGCATGTGCATCCCTTAGACATACTTCAGGGCTAATTCACACTACTGGAGTGTGATATGGTGTGATAGAACATTTGAATGGGCTGCCTAAGGCACAAAAGTTCATAAACAATGGTGTATGTATCATTTGTGGCAACGCACTGCAACCCATTTTAGTGCATCTTGATGTAACATAGAAAAGATGAGTAAATATTCTGTATACCCAACATATCAAGATTTAAATTTGCATGTGCTCGAAAAATTTCAGCACCCTTAGTTTTCCATAGGCGACTTAAGAACCCCTACAGGTCATCAGTTTAGACTGAACTGTGAATAATGGTCCCAGAATTATTGCTTTCACTCTGGCATGCACACTAGTATGTAACGTGCATCACAAGTAATGTTTTGTACAAAAGTGCCTCGACTTTCAATAGAAGGCCAACAGTTGGCTTGTGGAAAGTACGCACACTGAGTGTGTGTAAAACCCCCTCTGCCATAAGACTTGAGGGTTAAAGTTGCCATATTGCATTGAATTTTCAACAGTTTTAGGCTGGGTTCAGACATGCTGCGGCCACGAATCAGGACCCAATTTCTGCCTGAATTCGCACCTGATTCGGAGCCAAAGACACACAGGGCCCTTTCCAAATCCGGACTGCAGCCACCCCAGAGGTGTGTGAACTGGCTCCATTGAAAGCCAGTCACACTCTCCTGTCATGCGAATTGGATGCTGGGAAAAACCTGCATCCAATTTGCATAAGTGTGAACCCAGCCTTAGAAAATAACAGCGGCTGCAAATCAAAATGGAATGGTAATTTTTAGATATGTGCAGAACGAAAAATTTTTAGTTTTGTTTCGTTTCGATTCGTTATTTACATAAATTCCTTTAGTTAGATTTGCTTCATTCGTTTAATTAGTTTTCGGAATTTGTTTTGTTTATTCGTTTTCAAATCAATTTCGAAAAGTTTTCGAATTCGAATTGTTTTTAAATATGAACAGTTTTCCAAATTCCAACGAGAATGGGGTGGAGTGTAAAATGGAGGAATAGAATGGAAAAAGATAGAATACAATAGAGAGGAATATAACAGAAAATGAAAGAATATATGGTGGAGTGGAACAGAGCTGTTTTACTCTGTTGTATTCTATTATTTTGTTTTCTGTTATATTATTTTCTAGTCTATTGTTTTTTTTTTCTGTTTTATTCCTATGTTTTCTATTCCATTTTTTTCTCTTTGGAAATTGAAAAACTATTTAAATTCGAGTATTTTTCTAATTCAAATTTGAAAACTTTTCAAATTCAAATTTGAAAACTATTCAGATTCTAAAAAAAAATTGAAAATGGTTTGAATTCGAATTTCGTCCAAATTTTTTTTCTGTTATTTTGGATACATTTAAATTCGGTACTATTGTAATTGTAAAAATGAAAATTCGTCCGAATTTTAATTCAGAACGAAACTGACCGCATATGTCTAGTAATTTTTAATACTATTAAATTACAATATGGCTTGGGTAGCAATTAAATATGTTATATTATTTTTTGGCTGAATTTTACTCTCTCAATCCACATTAACTATTTTAATCCTTATGCTGTTAGCATTAGTAAATAGGAAGATATGTTATATTTACTATTTTTTACATTTCTTCACTTGCTTCCTGGTTTCTAGCCTAGGCCAAAATTATGTCATGCATCCCAGCAGTCTTCATGGGCATTTTTTTTTCTTTGATCTGGGGAAGAGGTTGAGGGGCATTCTCGCTAAGCCCATCCTTCTGTCTGCATGGGGTAAGGCTCCGTTCACATCTGAGTGACACCTGAGCGGCGCTGCCCCATCGTGTTTTTGCACATTTTTGTGCCGTGTTTTTGAAGCGCTGCCATTCATTTGGAATATGTCCCCCTCTGATCCAAAAACTTGCCAAAGAAGCTCATTTGCCAAATTTTGGCTCTGAGACAGGCACATTTGGCAGTGTTTGCTTTGCTACAATTTTCATTAGTTTTGTCGCACTTCAATCATGGCAAACATGCACTGCATTTGGGGAGCAATTAAGAAATAATGTCACCTCAAGCACATTGCACACTTTGTTGCAATCCTGGAGTCTCGCACTTCTATCTGTGATTCCAATACGCTCAGGTGTGAGTGGGGCCTAAAGGCAGATCGATTCCAAGAAGTAAATGCTATAAATCATCTGCCCTTACTCAAGATGGCTGCTGCTAAAAATTCTAAGGTGATTTTTTTCAAAATTAGTTCTCAACATAATAAAGCACAGAGATATGGATGGATGGGTAAGTTTGCTTCAGGTCTGCCCCATAGCAGGTTTACTGCTACACCTGTGCACCAGATCACGTATATACATGTTAGAACTGTACTATTACTCATTAAAAGATCGCAATCTCGATTCAACCCCCCCCCACGCGATCTTAATCCAGAATTTCTACAATTCATGTAAAAAGTGCGGAAGAGTTCCCTGCTCACAGCTGTCAATGAAATAAAAAGCAGCTGACAATGTTTATCAACAACATTGCCCAGCTAAAAACAGAAGGATAGAAAAGAAACAGTGTATCTTCTTATCTGTGCTTCTGTTTATTCATTTACAGATCAAAGGGATGAACTTCTGTCTGCAAATTAAGTCAGTTTAAAGCAACCTTGTCAAGTAAAAAACATTTTTTTTGTTTTTATTAAATTGTTCCTCTGTTTAACCCCTTATTAACCCTTGATTTACTCTAATCAGCCTTATTAATGCCTTATTCTCCTTCTCTATTTAATTTTTATTTTTCTGATGATTTTTTTTCCATTGACTTCTATTCTATAAACTATTAATAATTAAAACATTTGTTTGCTTTGTTCATTAATATTTTTACACCTTTAACCACTTCAGCCCCAGAAGGATTTATCCCCTTTCTGACCAGAGCACTTTTTGCGATTCGGCGCTGCGTCGTTTAACAGACAATTGCGTGGTCGTGCAATGTTGTACCCAAACTAAATTGACGTCCTTTTTTTTCCACACATAGAGCTTTTTTTTGGTGGCATTTTATCACCTCTGCGGTTTTTATTTTTTGCGTTATAAACAAAGAGTGACAATTTAAAAAACAAAACAATATTTTTTATTTTTGCTATAATAAATATCCAAAAAAAATGTAGAAAAAACAAATTTCTTCCTCAGTTTAGGCCGATATATATTCTTCTACATATTTTTGGTAAAAAGAATCACAATAGGCGTATATTGATTGAGTTGCGCGAAAGTTATCGCATCTACAAACTATTTTTAATATATTTATTCATATATTATTTTATTTTTTTTACACATAATGACGGCTATCGGGACTGCGACATTGTGGTGGACAGATCGTAAATTTTTGACACTTTTTTGGGACCATTGACATTTATACAGCGATCAGAGCTAAAAATAGCCACTGGTTACTATATAAATGTCACTGGCAGGGAAGGAGTTAAACTGTAGGGGGCAATCAAGGGGTTAAGTGTGTTCCCTCACTATGTTCTAACTGTGTGGGGGCTGGGCTGGCAGGGGCATGACAGATCTGACTGTTCCCTATTACTGGGAACAGTAGATCTCTCATACGTCCCCTGACCGAACGAAGATCCACCGTGTTTACACTGGCAGATCTCCGTTCTGCCTCTGTGACAGGTGGCACGATCCCACCCGCAACTGCGGCTGCGCGAGCCACCGTACAGCTGGGGCGATTCGCACAGCAGTGACAACCTGCAACTGGTTAACATAAATGTACACATTTCACACTGAAAAAAGAGCAATAGTAAAAAAATACATGTATTTTATTAGTAAAATAACTTTTCAATGCTTTGTACATGCTGACAGCTGAAGTGTAAACAAAAAAGTTGCAGTAGGTATCGGTAATTGGTCTTGGCGAGAACTAAAAAAAAAGACCCTAATATAACTTAATGTTATTTTTTTTTTTCTTTACACATTACATTATTTTTCATTACATTTCTTTAAATTTGATTGAAGAAAAGAGTATTATATCTTATTTTTTATTATATATTTTCTTATATTTCCATCTTGTTTGATAACCTAATGTTCAGGGGTTGTAAATCTTTGAAATAAAAAAGTTCTTCAGAATCGTGATCTTTATTCTCATATTCTCATGATTCTCATTTTATCCATAACTGTGCAGCTCTAATATATGTGATCTGGCTTGTCCTGGGTATTGCAAGAGCATGCGTGGCGCCAGCGGCTCGCTCACACTGTGATCGCACTCAGTGGGAGCCCAGCGGCAGATACCGCGGACTTGATGTCCACCGGCACTGCTGACTATCGAGGAAAGTAGTGGTCTGCATATGTAAACTTGGCAGATCGCTGTTCTGTCAGTAGGGAAGGCATGGATTCTGTGTTGCTGCAAAGTAACCTGGATCAATGCCTTCCCCTAGTAAAAGCACCTCCCTTACAGTACACAATCACTGACTAGGTACGCCTTTAACCCTTTGATCACCCCTAATGTTAACTCCTAATGTTAACCCCTTCCCAGCCAGTGCCATTAGTACAGTGACAGTGCATATTTTTTAGCACTGATCACTGTATTAGTGTCACTGGTCCCCAAAAAATGTCAAAAGTGCAAGTTAGTGTCTGATTTGGCCGCCGCAATATTGCAGTCCCGCTATAAGTTACTGATCACTGCCATTACTCTTAAAAAATAAATAAAAATATCCCATAGCTTGTAGACGCTATAGATTTTGTGCAAACCAGTCAATATACGCTTCTTGTGATTTTTTTTTTTTTACCAAAAATATGTAGAATACATATTGGCCTAAATGTATTAAGACATTTGACTTTTACATTTTTTTTGTTTACAAACGTTTTATTGAAAGTTTTGACGTATACAAAAAAAAATATTGTTTCTGAGAGTATAGATCAATAGACTTAGAAAATTACAGTCCAAAGAGAGGTTGTTCATAGACTTACATATCTCTCATTCTGTGTTTCAATGTAAGGCAACTATACGTACAACAACACAAAGAATAGGGTCTTAAGAAGGAAATAGAACTGAGAAAGAGAAATCAAATAAACTATTGCATCAACATTGTGAATAGGTTGGTGCTAATTAGGGTATTACAAGGTAATACAGTGCCTTGCGAAAGTATTCGGCCCCCTTTGAACTTTGCAACCTTTTGCCACATTTCAGGCTTCAAACATAAAGATATAAAACTGTATTTTTTTGTGAAGAATCAACAAGTGGGACACAATCATGAAGTGGAAGGAAATTTATTGGATATTTCAAACTTTTTTAACAAATAAAAAACTGAAAAATTGGGCGTGCAAAATTATTCAGCCCCCTTAACCACTTCAGCCCCGTGCGATGTTGTACCCAAACTAAATTTGCGTCCTTTTTTTCCCACAAATAGAGCTTTCTTTTGGTGGTATTTGATCACCTCTGCGTCATTTCTGATCGCCGCTATAAACAAAAGAAGAGCAACAATTTTGCAAAAAAACCCAAATTTCTTACTTTTTCCTAAAATACAAATCCAAAAAAAATATATAAAAAAACATTTTTTTCACCATTTTTGGCCGATTTATATTCTTCCTCATATTTGCGATAAAAAAATCGCAATCGGCGTTTATTGATTGGTTTGCGCAAAAGTGGTCGCGTTTATGGATGATGAGAATTCATTTTTGGGGTTTTTATTTTTTTTTTTATTTTTTACTAATAATGGCGGCGATCTGCGATTTTTTGCGGTACTGCGATATTTCAGCGGACATGTCGGACCATTTTGACACTTTTTTGGGACCATTGGCATTTATACAGCGATCAGTGCTATAAAAATGCACTGATTACTGTGTAAATGCCATTGGCAGTGAAGGGGTTAACCTGCAGGGGGCGCTCTAAGGGTTAACTATGTTCCCTGGGCGTGTTCTAACTGTATGGGGACTGCCCTAACAGGGGAAGGGAAGTGGTCACAGCCTTCACGTACAGGAAGGCTGTGATCACAGCCCTTCCCCCTCACACAGAGCGGAGGTCCGTGTTTACATACACGGACCTCCGCTCCTTCGCTCCGGGGGGGCCATCGCGGGTAGCCGGCGGCAATCGAAGCCGCTGC
>BLSH010145660.1:2853893-2863995 GCA_018402905.1 Glandirana rugosa | reverse complement strand
CCTCACTCCTCATTTTAGTGGAAAAATGCGTGAATCTTTCGGACTTCCGCCACTAACCTAAAACCCCAGGGCATGCGCCGATCTGACGGCAAAATCCAATCACCGCCTTCAGGCTTTCTAAGTGCGTAAAAAGGTGATTTTACTCCACACTCCCTATCACAGTTTCGGAGGCCATGGAATGCCCAGATAGCACAAACCCCACCCAAATGACCCCATTTTGGAAAGTAGACACTCCAAGCTATTTGCTGAGAAGTATTTTGAGTATTTAGCAGATCTCACATTTTGTCAGAAAGTTTTGAAATTTGAAAAAAGTAAAAAAAAAAAAAAAATTGGTTTATTTCTTCATTTTCCAAAACAAATGAGCGCTGCAAAATATGCACCATGCCTCTTAGAAAATAGCTTAGGGTGTCAACTTTCCAAAATGGGGTCATTTGGGGGGTTTTGTGCTACCTTTACATTCCAGGGCCTCCAAAACCGTGATGGGTACTGAGGAGTAAAATCACCATTTTATGCCCTTAGAAATCCTGAAGACGGTGATTGATTTTCGTGTTCTGTACGCGGATAGGCTCCCAAAAAGTCTCACACATGGGGTATCCCCGTACTCAGGAGAAGCAGCAGAATTAATTTTGGGGTGTAATTCCACATATACCCATGGCGTGTGAGCAAGATATCATTTCAGTGACAACTTTGTGTAAAAAAAAAAAAGTAAATAAAAATTGTAATTTCCCGGAAACTTGTGGCAAAATATAAAATATTCCATGGACTCAAGGTGCCTCTCAGCAGATAGCTTGGGGTGTCTACTTTCCAAAATGGGGTCATTTGGGTTTTTTTTTTGCTATCTGGGCATTTCATGGCCTCCGAAACCTGGATAGGTAGTGTGGGGTGAAGGCATACATTTTCGCCCTTAGAAATCCTGAAGGCGGTGATTGGTTTTCGGGGTCCCGTACACGGATAGACCCACAAAAAGTCTCACACATGGGGTATACCCGTACTCAGGAGAAGCAGCAGAATGTATTTTGGGGTGTAATTCCACACATACCCATGGCATGGGTGAGCAATATATAATTTCAGTGACAACTTTGTTTATTTTTTTGTCATTTTTCAAACACTAATGACAAAAATATTGAATATTCCATGGACTCAACACGCCTCTCAGAAAATAGCTTGGGGTGTCTACTTTCCAAAATGGTGTCATTTGGGGGGGTTTGAACTATCCTGCCATTTTATGCCCAACATCACCCACTCTTCTAACCACTTGATCGACCAAGTCTTTTCTGACACTTTTTTTTTTTTTTTCCAAAATATGTTTATTGGGTTAAATGTGAGTTACATAAGAAAAGAACTGAAGTATCAACATGAACATTTCCAAGTACCATATATTTCCATGAGTAACATGTTTAAACATTAACGAGAGGTTCAAATCCAGACATAAATGGATGCTTAATTAAAGGCATTTTCCTTCCCTTTTTCTCCTTCCCTTCCATAATGTCCTGGGGTGAAGGGGGTGGTGTCTGTGTGGGTGATATATAATGTGTTTATGTATAGTTAAGAGCAGGGGTGTCAGGAAGGTATGGTGGGAAGTACGAAGCTAAGAGTGTTCGATATGCTATCTTATAGTGTAGATGGATGTATATAAGGCCTTGCTGTTTACTCATTGTGAAGTAACCTTTTATGCCATGGTTCCCATGTAGGCATGTGTGGTAGGTTGAATGTATCTGTGTAGGAGTCTCCACTGCGACCTGCGCTAGTTGGAGTTTTCCCTGTGGTTGGGTGAGGGATTTGGGGGGGGGGGAGGGGTGAAAAAAAAAAGGAAAAAGGGGGTTTGTTTAGTATTAATCCCTTATGTGACAAAAATGGGTTAAAAACGTGTGTTTAGCAGAGAATTGAAAGGTGGTAGGGTATTTAAGGGGGTGTTTTATGCTTGTGTTGTGTCCATTTTGACCAAGTTTTGGTATATTTAGATGGGCAGTCGTGTGCTATGGCAATCAATTCTTCCATGTTTGCTATATGTTCAAGCTGTTTATTCCATTCCATTATTGTTGGTGGCTGGGGGGGTGCCCCAATGTCTGGGAATGCACAGTTTTGCTGCATTGATCATATGTTGAGTGAGTGATTTGTGATATAAGATGAGGGGAAGATGTTGTATGTGTAATAGGAATTGCTCTGGTTTTAGGGAGATATTTTGAGAAGTGATTGAATTGATTTGGTTCCTTACTGCTTCCCAAAAAGGAACAATATGTTTACAGTTCCACCAAATGTGTAGGAGAGTTCCTTTTTCTTGTTGGCAGCGCCAGCAAAGGTCGTTTGCGTTTGGATTGTATAGTTTAAGGGTGGTTGGTGTTTTATACCAGCGTGTTAGGAGTTTAAAGTTATTTTCCTGGATGGTGATATTCACTGAGCCTTTGTGTACTAGGTCGTATACCTGATACCATTGTTTTTCAGTTAAATCTAGTCCTAGGTCTCTGCTCCATGCCTCACAAAATTTGCTATTGTTATTTGTCGTAGTCTCCCACAAGATAGAATGTATAGTTGAAATGGTGTGTTGTATTGGTTTTCTATTCTGACATATTTTGTCAAAAGGGGTGAGCGGTAATTTAAGGTTGCTAGACTTTTTAATGGTGTTGAAGAAGTTTCTGATTTGAAAATATTTCCATAGGTTGAGCGAGGAGTCTGGCCATTGGAGTTTAAGTTCTTGTAGAGAGAGTAGGGTACCTTTGGGGGCTATGTGGTGTATGCGGGGGTCAAGGTGAAGTTCGGATCTTTTGAGAAAAGAGTTATCCCTGCCCAGGGGGAAGGTTGGGTTGTGCAGAAGGGGTGTCATAGGACCTATTTGTTCCGAGATTCCTCTAGTTTTTGGAGCTGTTTTAAAAGTGTTCAAGGTCGGGCCTATGAGAGGGTGTTTTTTGAGTTCTTGAGGAATGTGTGTAAAGGGGATCCAGGGTGAGAGGTGTAGGGGTATATCAGCGCAAGTGTTTTCTAGACGCACCCAGTCTTTGCTAAGATGATTAGTGTTCCAGTCAATGATTCTCTGAAGTTGGCAAGCCCAATGGTATAGTCTGATATCTGGAATGCCTAAACCTCCTTTAAGCTTTGGGGTAGTAAGTTGAGTGTAGTTAATTCTAGGTGCTTTTTTATTCCAGAGGAATTGAGAGCAGAGTTTTTTAAAGTTGTGAAAGAAAGTTAGAGGGATTGTGATGGGAATAGTCTGGAATAGATAGAGAACGCGGGGGAGGATGTTCATTTTTAAAATTGCGGCTCTGCCGAACCAGGAGAAATGGGGTTTTTGCCATCTGGCTAGGTCTTCTTTAATATCTCGGAGTAGAGGGGGGAAATTACTGGTAAAGAGGTTTGAGGGGGAAGTTGTTAGATGAATACCAAGATATTTGATGGCCTCTTTTTGCCAAATGAATGGGAAGTTTGAAATGCATGCTTTGGTTGTGCTGGGGGGAAGAGATATGTTTAGGGCTTCTGATTTTGAGAGATTAATTTTGAAGTGTGATATATACTGGAATTCACCAAAGTCTTTTAGGACATTGGGTATTGAAATTAAGGGATCTGTAAGGAATAGTAGTATATCATCGGCAAAGGCCGCGATTTTGTATTGGTCATTTGCTATTTGGATTCCTTTTATGTCCGTATTCTTTCTTAATTTTTGGAGAAATGGTTCCAGGGTGAGAATGAAGAGTATGGGGGAAAGTGGGCATCCTTGGCGGGTGCCGTTGTGGATGGAGAAGGCGTTTGACAGGAGACCATTGGCCCTCACTCTGGCAGTTGGTTTGTTGTATAGAGCCATTATGAATGTTATTAGCCTAGGACCTAGGCCTAATGTTTCTAAGGTTATCTTCAGGTAGTCCCATGCCAGCCTGTCAAACGCCTTCTCCGCATCCAGTGAGAGTAGGAAACCCGGTGTTTTGGTTTTTTGAAGCCAGTATTGTATATTAATTGCTTTTGTTGTATTATCCCTTGCTTCGCGACCTGGGACGAAGTCAACCTGGTCTCTATGGACCATGTTGGGGATGTACGGGAGGATTCTGTTAGCTAAAATTTTTGCAAAAAGTTTCAGATCTGTATTTAAAAGAGAAGTCACAAAATGCTCGTAGCCTCTGGTTTCTTAAGCCATGGAGATGATTGGAGCCATTCTAGTCTTCAATCAGCTCTATGGTCAGCTGGCGGAATCGCCAGCTGCATTCTCACGTTCCCCAGTGGGACAGGATAGCCTGAGAAGACCGGCAACACACTAGTATGTCGCGGGTCCTTGTTGGGCATATATAGTAATGTTCTTTTTTTCATGAAAAAAAACAATCAATTGGTGGGTAAGCCCACCATTAGAAAACCTCCCTTCATCCTCCCACTTCTAATGGTGGGCATAGCCACTTTTTAAAAAAATATACTGGAGCATAGGGGCAATCCGCCCCAATTTCCGTCCACTGCCCCTATGCTCCGGTATATTTGCTCTATTTTTAACTGTGGTGGTGAAATCACCGCCAACAGTGCTGGTGTCGCTGCTTTATGAATGGTGGGAGCAAACGCTTTTGCTGTCACCATTAATAAATCAGTGCTGCAGCTGAATGGCGTACCTGAAAAGGAATAAACAATTAATAAAACACAGTAACGTAAAAAATTACATACTATGCTAAGAAGAAAAAAAATTGTAAAATCAACAATATAACATTACAGGTAAGCATTAACATAAAAAATTACATACCTGCAAAGAAAACATGATAAAAACAGTAACAAACAGGTATGCATAGAAAATATTAACAATAGAGAGAGAACAGAGAGAGATTAGAGAGAAAACAAGAAACGTACAACTGTTTTTGTTTTTTTTACTTTATATTTTTTTTTTTGTTTTTTTAACTTTTTTTTTTTGTTGTTGTTTTCAAATTTTTTTATTTTTTTTGTGGTTTTTTTTTGGTACGCCTTTTTTTTTTTTTGTAACTAAAAATCAGTTCCAGGTTTGGGTCTCTCAAAATGCACTGGCATCTTTGGAGACCCTATGTCAGTGTGCCTATCGCTGTGTCTGCTGCACCCTACGCTAATAATTCACTAATGTGTGATAGCGCTCAAAACAGTCATTGATGCAGAGACCAGGCTGGTCAGGACAGGTTTTGCAATAACTGCAGGTGTCACGTCTGTATCCGCGTCGTCTGCAGACACGACATCTCTTTTGGGATGCTCTTTGGCCTGGGGTATCACGGAGGAGGCGTGGAAAGTGCCTCCCATGCAGCCGGCTAACTGCATTCACATTGTGAACAGGGGGTGCAGCACCATCTGGATACAGAAGGGCTGTGACGATCTCTTCCATGAATTTGAGGAAGGATCCTGTCAGTCCTGACGCTCTGTATAAGACATGAGCGTTCAGCAAAGCCAATTGAAAAAAGTATAGAGACACTTTTTTTGTACCAGCGTCTCGATCTATGGGAAATTAGGTACGGCATCAGTAACTGATCATTGAGGTCCACCCCTCCCATATTTAGGTTATATTCGTGGACACAGAGGGGTTTCTGCACAAGACCAGTCGCCGTAGAAATTTGCACTGTCGTATCTGCATGAAGGGAAGGTCAGAACGAAAACATTCCGATTGTCCCTCCACTTCATCGCAAGCAAATTATTACACTTTGCACAGGCTCTCTCCCCCTAACTAAGACGGGATTGTACAAGCCATTGGGGGAAGCCCCGGCGATTACGTCGCACGGTGCCACATACGCCAATCTGATGATCAAATAAATGATTAAACAGTGGCACGCTCGTGTAATAATTGTCCATGTATAAGTGGTACCCCTTTCCGAATAAGGGTGACACCAAGCTCCACACAATCTTGCCAGCGCTCCCTATGTAGTCTGGGCATCCTTCCGGCTCTACGTGACTATCTTTGCCCTCATAAACCGTGAGACTACATGTATAGCCTGTGGCCCTGTCACAGAGCTTATACATCTTGACCCCGTATCTGGCACGCTTGCTGGGGACAAACTGCCCAGTGACTCGTCCACGCACACAACTTTGTTGGGAATAAAAAGTGTGGCAAACTTCTGGTTGAAATGGATTATGAGGGGCCGAATTTTGTAGAGCCAGTCAAATTCAGGGTCACCCCGTGGACAACTAAGTTCATTATCACTAAAGTGCATGAACCGCAAAATCTGCTCGTACCGTGCCCTGGACATGCAAGCAGAGAACACGGGCATATGGTGAATTGGGTGCGTGGACCAATATGACCGCAATTCAGATCTTTTGGTTATGCCCATGAGGAAGGAAAGGCCCAGAAAAGTCTTAAGCTCTGGAACCGTGATTGGTTTCCAGTCTCTGGCAAGCATCAAATGGGGATTAATGGCGATGAATTGACCAACATATAAATTGCTTTGGTCCACAATAGATCTATAGAGATCTTCCGTGAAATACAGCGAATATAAATCAATGGCCGTAAAATCAGCTGTATTCACCATGATTCCGGGTTGGGCAGTGAATGGGGGAAGTACGGGCGCTGCATCAGTGGGGGGTTGCCAATCAGGGTTTGCAAGAGCGTCAGGAAGGGAACTATGGGTTCTGTGGGCCTGTGTTCGTCTTCTTCGTGGCTGCGGGGCATTACTCGTGCTAGCCACACCAGCTTGTACTGCACTTATGGGACTCGCCGCGTCACCAAGTATTACTGCAGTGCTGGTTTGTCTACGTCCAGGATGTACTAGGCCGCTGGTGCTCGCGAGGGCACCAGAATGGGTAGCAGCACTAGTACTGGTTCTCTGCTGCATACGAGAGCCCTGCGGTTCACGCACATCAGTGACAGCAGAATGGGGTCTGGTACGCCTGACTCTAGCAGGGACCACAACTTCGTCGTCAGAGCTATCTGTCAGGGTGCCGCTGCTGTCTACAGGTTCATATGCTGAGCCTGATTCTGACAGTGAGGCTTCCTCATCGCTCTCATCTGTCAAACTCAGAATATTGTAGGCCTCTTCGCTAGTGTACGTGCGGCCAGACATTTTGGACTTTCTAAATTTGAAACGTACACTAGCGTGACTCACAGGCAAAAAAGCGCACCTGGTTGTCAGAGCCTACTTCAAACGCTACCAAATGCACTGTCAGAATTCAAAGGGATCGGGCGTGATTTCTGTGAAGGCTGCAGATATGTGTGTTGTGTTTGGTAAGTGACAGCGATCTATTGATCCTGCACTTGGGTGGGCTGGGCTGGGCGGAGGGGTTAAACGCAGGCGCTAGCAGTTATCTGGGCTGATCCCACTAACACTGCATTTTTTAGAACCCTAATCTAGTGGGGGCGCTAATATATATCTGATCAGATTGCAGATATTGATCTGATCAGATACTAAAATAATATCTAGCACCTACCTAATGTGCGTGCGTGCGTGTCAGAGTACCTCGCTAACTGACCCTGCCTGGCGTTTACACTGTCCTAACGCACACTAAAACCTAACCTCACCGCCGGGCGATCAGGGGTTAAAATCTATAAAAGGTATTTACGGCGGGTAATCTTATTGAAAAAAAAAACGATCTATCTAGCTAGCGTCACCCGTGACACTTATACGGTGATCACAGGTGACAGAGGGCAATCAAGGGGTTAAAAACTTTATTGGGGGGGCAAGGGGGGGTCTTTTCCCCTAACTAGGCCTAGTACTAGCCTAACCTAACACTTATTTAGTGTCACAAGGGTCACAAGTACAGCGATCGCTAAAAATCAGATCGCTGCACATGTGATACTGTGACAGGGGGTGACAGGGAGTGAAAGTGTTAACTGGGGGGCGATCAGGGGGTGATCAAGGGGTTAAATGTGCCTATGTGACCTGGTGTCAGTGTGCTGTTGTGCAACTCATGTTTCTAGATGCTTCTTCTTCCTCGCTGAAACCGAAAAGGGCTTCAGGGAGGAAGAGGAGCTAACTTCCTCTGTTTACATTTCAGAGGCAGAGGAGCAATGTAATTGGCAGGACCGATCTACAGGGCCAGGCCAAAAATCATTGGCCTGGCCCTGTAGATTGATCGGCCCTGTGTCGAATGCCGTTGCAGCGCCCGCGCCTAGGGGGCGCGCGCGCACACACGGCTCGTGATCGCGGCCGCCGTCATATGACGGCGTTTTGCGCAGGAGAGCCACCTTGTCGCCGTCAGATGCAGATCGGCGGTCGGCAAGTGGTTAAAGCAACAGACTCTGCCTAGTCCAGTCAGATCGTTCTGTGCTGCAGGATGAGGTGTGCAATCTGTCCCTCAAAGCACCAGTACTAGTATCTCTCCCTAGTCCACAATCAGATCGTTCTGTGCAGCAGGATGAGATGTTCTGCAATCTGTCCCTCACAGAGCCAGCAGCATCCTCTCCCTAAACTATCCTGAGAGCATATGACATGCAGCACGGTGACTCCAGCCCCATATAGAGGCTGGGTCACATGGTGCACTGGCCAATCACAGCCATGCCATTAGTAGGCATGGCTGTGATGGCTTCTAGGGAAAACCAGTGAAACACTTGTTGATTGGCTGCCCTTGGCAGCTTTTCAACACATGTAATAAAATACCAGAACCCCGGACCCGAACCCAGACTTTTTTTGAAAGTCCGGGTTCGGGTCCGTGTCCCGGACACCCAAAACTTTACAGTTCGGGTTCGCTCAACTCTAGCAGTGTTTCATTTTTAAAATAATGATTGTAATGAGGAGTGTATATGTCCCAGAGACTATGGCTTGCAGCATGGCAATATCAGTATATTTTATGAGTACAAGAAGTACTTTGTTTTGTTTAACTATGCCCCTTTAAGCCCCTCCAACTCTTACCCCATTGTGGACCCGCCCACAGTTTGCCATGGCACACTACAAGAGCCACATTACTACTTTACTTAAGCTACCCAGAGGCACCCTCTCTCTCCCCAACCTCTTACCCTCCCCTCTCTCTTTCAGCCCCCTCTCTCATCCACCCTTGCCCCATCTCTATTTAATTTAATTTGTTTTCATAATTTATTTAATTTAACAAAAATTGTTTGTGTTTTCATTTTATTTATTCCTTTAAAAGACCCACCAAAATCCTCAGCACCAGACCCATGGTGCTCTTAATCTGGCCCTGCATGTGTATGGCACACAGATTTGTATACAGTGACAATTGCTCAACACATGTTGGATATCAGTGCACATGCCAGAAAAAAAGAGGGCCATCATTTATGGTTCACTCCAAGTGGTTGACCTGTGAAGGGTTTTAGTCTTTGCCTGTGGACAATTTTGGCTATCATAGTTTGTCGTCATGTCGCCGTTGGAGTTTTTATTGTGTTTGTGTGCACTAAAATGAATTTAAATTAATTTTTTACAGAAAATCGTGCAGAATAAAAGTTCCAACTATCATCTTTATTCGATGGCTTTCAGAAACAATATCATGGAGTTTTAAGCATGTTGGCATATTAAAAGTGTTTTAGCATTTTAGCAATTGCATAAAATGGAAGAAATGGCTCTGGTGGTGAAAGGGTTAATGAATAACTAAATGCAGCTGTTAACAAAAATGGTACTTAAGTAATTTAAGATTATGTTATTTCATTAATGCTACAATCATAGTTTTTGATGAAAATATCTCTCTACGCCTCAACTTACACAGTGAAAACTAAACCTGCTTCGGAATTAAGAAATATATTAACTGATAATAACTCTCAGTTCAATTGTAATCTGTATTACATAGTTGCAAAGGACTCTCTGTGAGATTTTCTTGTAATTAAAATCTTTCTCAGGCTCCTTAGATTATTAAGAAATATATTGTTTGTAGCAGTTAAAGAGAACCTGTCATTGAATAAAGGTTTCTGAAAAAAATGTTCCTGTAAAATAGAAATGTGCCCTTGCTGGCTGGACCACCAGAACAGTGCTCCCTTCATTAGAAATCCCCCTCTGGTGAGTCATTTTCTAGTCTAATGGCAGGGGATTGTCAAATATGACAATGGCATTGTATTGCCAGCAATTTAAATGTCTTTTTTTTCTTTATAAATGTCAGTTTTGCTGCAGCAAAAACTATCTTTTAAAAAAAAAAAAAAATTGGGTGCGAACTTTTGAGGTATTTGATAGTTCTGATGCTAACCGAACCGGGGGGGGTTCGCCCCAAGATATCCCATATTAACAAAAAAGAAAGAAGGAAAATAAGAAATAGT
>BLSH010145660.1:2834851-2853883 GCA_018402905.1 Glandirana rugosa | reverse complement strand
CACTTCGCCCCAAGATATCCTATATTAACAAAAAGAGAAAGAAGGAAAATAAGAAATAGTTTATGTGTTTTTTTCAAAATGGTGTCTCCCAAAGCAAAAATCACCTTCAGGTCATTCTTGTAACTTCAGAATTTCTTGTCACCATCAAGGGAGAATGTATAAGGAAGTAGAGCTAAAAAGAACATAAGTAATTTATAAGGCCTTTATAAAGGGATAGGATACAGCAATTTGAATTTTACAAGTGATGTGAGGTTGGAAAATCTAATTGTATTTTTTATCATATTAAATTACTTTAGTAACAAGATTTTTTTTTAAATATTTCCTGGAACATGTTTCTAATTGTTTATTTCCAAGTAATCATTGGAACTCCAGTTAACAGTACCATAAATCAGTGCAGCCAATTATCTACTTTGATGTCAAGTGGATTGAGACCCAGCTGCCAGTTATCTCATCACATCAATGCCAACAAATTCAAACATTATTAGCACTTAGAGTGATCTTAGTATGCTTGGAGGTGTTTTGTATACAATAAATAATGGGTGGAAATGTGCAGTGACAGAAAAATAATCTAACTAAGGGAATTTCTGCTCAACAAGCCAACTTGTTTTGAAGGCTAAGATTATTTCTATTTCTAGTGACACAAAGGCACTGAGATGAAAGTGATATATATATATACGGCTAAGCAAACCATAGCTAGAGCTTGGAAAGCCACCTCCCTATGCGTACTTGCAACAAAACACAGAATTACCCAAGCAATGATCCACGCCAAACTAGAAGCTGTCATACTTGACAAAGTTCTTAAATTTGAGCAACTTTGGAATCTCTGGGTAACCCACTCCCTTCCCCCTGGTTTTGATAAAACCTTACTACGCCCATGGTACCCTTAGCTCATCTTTTCCATTCTGTCCTCGAATCTGTCAGCACTATCTCGCCCTCCCCTAGGGGGGACTCCTTTCCCTGTCCCCCGCTGTCCCCTTCCCTCCTCCTTACTCTCATCTGACCTTTTTTCTCTTCCCCTCCCTCACACCTTCCCACCCCTCCTTTGTACTTCCCCCCCCACCCTCCTCACTTATTTACCGTCACTATCACCTTCCCTTAACCAACACAGTCCCTACCTTAGCTTGTGCTCTTACCTAAATATTTACCTTCCCTGAACCGCAGTCTCCCAATACTTTTGAACTCCTTGGTATTGTCCCCCGTTGGGGTGCCAAAGAGCTGCCTCTGTTCTCTACTTGAGCAATTCTGGGAGCTTCACTATCCGCTCCTGCTCCCCCTTTGCTCCCCCCCCCCCGGTTTCATCCCTCTTCCTCCCTGTTTATATGTCATACCTACATATAATCTCAGCTTACCTGTATATGATGTTCTGAAGACTGTTGTTTCTATAGTGTTTACCATGTACCCCTATTGTACCCCCATGATTTATACTTCTGCTTTGTTGTACTCATCTTCCAATTGTACCTACCACCCTTATACTTATACCTCTGCATTGAACTTCTGTTACCATTAACATCAATAAAACATTTGAACAAGAAAGTGATATATATATATATAAAAGTAGCACTACCTGCATGGAGTTTGCATGTTCTCCCCATGCCTGCATGGGTTTCCTCCAAGTACTTTGATTTCCTCACACACTCCAAAGACATGCTGGAATGTTAACTGGCTCCTATCAAATGTGTCCCTACTATGTGTATGTATGAATGTTAGGGACCTTAGATTTTAGGCTCCTTAAGAACAGGGACTGATGTGAATGTACAATATATATGTAAAATGTTGTGTAAATTGTAGGTGCTATATAAATACCTGTAATAAATAAATAAACTGTCATAAACTGTCCACAGAGCAATTCACATCAGTGGGTCTGGTTTTTGACTGAAAACTGAACTTTCTGGCATCTTAAATCCTACGGTAATGGAGCTACCATTATAAAAAAAAATGGTTACACTACTAGATAAAATGATACCACTCATTGATTACCAATCATGACTAATTTATAAGGTTCTGTCGGCTAATAAGACAGCTTAGACCTCTTAAAAGAAACATGCATATCTACATCATATTTGGTGTCTAACAAATCATCATTTTATTCTGCTAAATAAAATGCTGGTTGTCAAATTGTAAAACTTTGTCAGATTGAAATATAGATGTATTTAGGATAGTTGGGAATTAAGGCTGTGCCTGCTGAAGCATAATAAAACACTTAGCAAATCTACATCCCACCTTTCAGACCTCTTTGATTCTGTGGGGCCATTCTGCAACACCCATGCAGTGAAGAAGAAAGAAGGCTGTCCCAGTAGCTCTGAGTTTTTGGCTTACCATCAAAACTACTAAGAATACTAAGAGTGGTCGGAACGGAATGGATGCCTGAACACAGAGCTCCTGATCCCCGGGACCACTACACCCTAGAAACGAGCCATCCGCCGGCCAAAAATGGGCAAATCCTCCAGGGAACCCTCCCCAGCACAATCGCGCTCCCCCCGGCGAACGAACGCCCGTACAGGCCGCAGCATCCCGGAGCTCTTCCGCTCGCAATCACGCGAGTCCCGGCTCCGGATCGGGCCTACACGGCCGCAGCGTGATCCTCCAGCCTGAGCCCACCAGGAAGGCAGCAAAGCAGCTCACAACACCAGGAGTCAGCTAGAGCAAGGCCACTGGCTATGGATGATCTCAGGTAAGTGGCAGAAGACATTAAAGCATCGCTGACCACTGCTTTGACCTCCGCCATCTCAGATCTCAGAAGAGACATACAGACAATGAACACCAGGATGGATGACATGGAGGAAACAACAGCTATACATAACTCAGCAATACAGCAACTTCAAGAGTCTGCACATTCCCAAAATACCCAGCTAAGAGACATGCAAAGACATCTGGAGGATTTAGAGAACCGCGGATGCAGACATAATATACGGATTAGAGGTATACCCGAGACGACCGAACACACCCAAATCGCACATGCCACTACCACCATATTCAACGACTTGCTGGGTAGACCACCTGAAACGCCGATCGAAATTGAACGCGTACATAGAGCCCTAAAACCTAGGAGACGAGATACGGACCCCCCAAGAGACGTGATATGCTGCCTCGTCAACTTTAAAATAAAAGAAGAAATCCTCCGCAGAGCGAGAGAGCGCCAATCCCTGCTATACCGTGGCACGGAAATAAAGCTCTTCCAAGACTTAGCCCCTATTACACTACAAAACAGGAGAATACTACGCCCGCTTCTAGATCTCCTGCGCGAAAAGGGCATTCAATACCGCTGGAAGTTTCCCTTTTGCCTGTCAGCTTCCTTCCAGAACCGCTCAGCAACCATTCGCTTCAGGGAAGACCTGCCCTCATTCTGCGAAACATTTAATCTTCCACACCTCGACCTCCCAGACCTGTACAATTGCACCCAACCAAGTGACCTGAGGAGAACGACATCCACGGATGCCATCCCGGTCCGAGACGATTTCCATATCAGACGCCGGAGATCCACATCCCCAAGAAACACCAGCTCCTCGGCTGTAGATGCACTGCAATCAACAGTCCTACTTCCTCACCGGCACACAGAAGACCTAGACAAGATTGATCACAAGGGCGGACGCCGTATCCACCACATCCTCTCTACCACCTCAATACCCCGGAACCACCATATCAACCTCAATTCTAAAGTTCATCCCCCTGAGGCACCCGCCAAATCCACATGAAACTGCGCACTTGAAGGACAAAGACAAGCTACAAGACTCCAGCTACATATGTCTCATCTATTTCTCTAGTTCTGCCTTGTTCTTCTCCCTTTTTGTCTTTTCTCATTCTCCTCGCCCCTTTCTCTTTTGCTTTCTATCCGCAGAGTCTCACGAACAATGATGGAACCACAATCCCGAGTCGCAACCTCTACGTGAACACTGTCCCTCATCCTACCTGGATATGAATCCTGGACTGCACTACCCCTGTCAAGGTACTCCTTATGCCTCATCCCGCAAGTTACAGGTAACCCACCCACACCTCTACTACATTTCCATGCTTTAGAGGATCATGACCTGCACCCCCAAAGCATTGTCTCATCATAAGACTGACAAGCAGGAGGCAAAACCTTTCCCACAACCAGGTATTCCTGACACAACCTGCCTCAAACCAGATACCTCCTCAGCTCTACTACCCCTACGCTTGCTCCCCAACATGCAGTCCCCAGAATATCCAATGCCCCCCCATTGATATATATATATATATATATATATATATACGCATGCCTCACTACATGTAGTGGATTTTGTTCTTAAAGCAGCAACCCTTGGCTGCTCATACATACTCAGTTACTGTTACTGTTTTTACTACTTCCTCTGTTCATGACTATGTTTATTATGGTTTTTGGTTTGCAATGATAGAAAGGGCCCAACCCTCAATGCCTTCATATATTTTTCTAATGTTACCAACCCATTGCGGGCACTCCTCGTGGGGCAGGGCTGTGTGACTCCCCCTCCCCTATTCTAAGCCAAACATTAGAATGCCAGACTTTGGCACAGAAGCCAACATCTCCTGCAACAGTGCAGGCGATGCACAAATACACAAACTTGGCAATGTTAACAACCATACCGTGACTCTTACGCAACTTGGTCGGGTAGCACTGCCCCACGGGGACCCGCTAATACTGATATTAATGGGAACACATGTAAACAGCCTGGTTAATACTTGTTATGCTATGTTAGATTTCAGACAGAACAACGAAAAAAAAAAAAAAAGAAAGAGAGATATACAGAATAACTTCAAGATAGCCTGACCTTGGTAATACCTGACCAGGACGTGACACACTGCTGAGGCACTAGACCTTTAGACACAACTACATCGATAAGTGAATTCATACCCAAACACGACTATGGACCCCACCTCCAACCCACCAGTCACTAACTCCCACCATATCGCCTCCTCACCTCTGTAAGACACTTACTTTCATTGCTACATAACACACCAGATCTTAGACTTGGCCACCTGCAAAAGCTAGAAAACCCCTTACCTCTAACGGCTCGAACACGCTTCTCAATAGCCACCTTCCTACCGCCCACCACTCCCCCAAAAGATAGGGTAACACACATCCCTATCACCCTCAACCGGAATTACCTTTCACCACAGGGAGCCTATACGTAGACCCCCTTCCGGAACCCCCTCATCCCCCCTACCCCCCTTCTCAATCACCCCATTCTCTCTCCCCCTCCTCCATCTCCTCTTTCCCTTTTTTCTCTTCCAACCTCACCTACGTCCCCGCCGCCTGGGTCTAGCCACCAACCTAGCCCCCCGCTTTAGACGCATCCCCGAGGCACTCATCCACTCTCCCACGTACCCAAGGTGCCCACACCGTACACGTTACATCCACCTCAGCAACTTGACTTCTGCTAAAGTGACATATGATGTCCAACACATGACCCCAAACGAAACACCTAACCCTAAAAACTGTCTCCCTCAATGTTAAGGGACTCAACATCCCCGAAAAGCGCAGCCAAATCCTCAACTTGATGTACAAACTTAAGGCCGACATCGTTTTCCTACAGGAAACACACTTTATGTCACAAAAGATGCCTAAAATAACGAACCGCTCCTTCCCTACATCCTACCATGCAACTAATCCACTCGCAAAAACAAAAGGAGTTACCATTCTCCTTTCTAAAAACCTCGAATGGACCCCCATAGACTCCCTTATAGACGAAGACGGTAGGTACATCTTCTTGAAAGGTCTTATTCAAAACCGCCCAGTGACATTAGCCAACATATATAGCCCGAACTCTGCCCAAGTAACCTTTTTTAGATCCATAGCACAATGCCTGGCTGAATTCCAATCTGGTCTCACTATCTTGGGTGGCGACTTCAACGTTACACTATCCCCTCTTCTTGATACCTCAAATGGCACAACATCCATACCCTTCAGAGCCCTGAAACAAATAAACTTACAACTCCAAGGACTCTGCCTACATGACACCTGGCGCGCACGTCACCCTACTGAAAAAGACTATACTTTTTATTCCCCACCCCACGACAAATACTCGAGGATAGATTATCTATTCCTTTCCCAAAAAGACCTACCTCTCTTAACGGCAACAACAATCGAACCAATGGTTCTATCGGATCACCACCCCATCACAATGACTCTAACGTTCCCAGACACTATCCCATTCACCAAAATCTGGCGGCTAGACTCCTCCCTACTTACCTCAGAGAAAGACACCCACGAAATCAAGGAAACCATTCAAGACTACTTCACTAGAAACAACACACCAGATACATCCCCACTCACACAATGGGAAGCCCATAAATGTGTAGTCAGAGGCAAACTCATAGCACTAGAAGCAACTAAACAAAAAGCCCACCAAAAGATTATCTCAGATCTACTAGGAAAAATTAAAATACTTGAACAGAAGCATAAAAAATCACAAGCCACGCAAATACTCCCAGAACTCACAGCCCAAAGACAACTATTAAAAGAAGAACTGCTCCGCAAAACAAAGCGACAGTTCGTCCTTCAACAGAAACTCTTCTATGAGTTTGGTAACAAATGTGGGAGATACCTAGCCAGGGCACTTCACGCCCAAAAAACCACCACAAATATACACAAGATCAATGATGCCCAAGGGAAGGTCCTATCCAGTTCAATTGACATAGCAACACAGTTTGAAAAATACTACTCTGAATTATACAATCTCCCCAAAAACAGGGACACACAGACCCGAACAGCTACAATCACTAACTTCCTTGAGACACATTGCCCTAATCGCATTAGTACAGAAGACTGTCAAACACTAGAAAACCCCATCTCCCTGGAAGAACTTAAAACAGCTATCAAGCAACTCAAAAATGGTAAAAGTCCTGGCCCAGATGGCTTCACATCCGCCTATTTCAAAACATTCGCAGAAACACTGCAACCCCACTTGCTTAGAGCTTTCAATTCCATCCCCTCCTCCACAGCCCCTAAACACAGATCACTAGAAGCCCATATAACAGTGATCCCTAAAGAAGGTAAAGATACCACCTCAGTAGCAAACTACAGACCTATATCCCTCCTCAATGTTGACATCAAACTATATGCCAAAATCCTAGCCAACCGACTCTTACCCCTACTTCCCTCCCTAATTGAAAAACACCAAGTGGGCTTTATCCCTGGAAGAGAGGCCAGGGACAATACAATTAAAGCCCTAAACATTCAATACTGGCTCAAGTCGCACAACCAAAAAGGGTTCTTTCTTTCACTAGACGCGGAGAAGGCGTTTGACAGGCTGTCCTGGGACTACTTGGGAGCAGTCTTACGCAAACTTGGACTCCGAGATTGGATGTTCAACGCAATTATGTCCCTTTACACATCCCCTTCTGCCAGGGTCAGGGTTAATGGACACCTGTCAAACGCCTTCTCCATAACGAATGGGACAAGACAGGGATGCCCTCTCTCCCCAATTCTCTTCATCTTAACACTCGAACCTTTCCTGCAATGCCTTCAAGCCAACAACAACATACGAGGAATCCCCATAGATGACCGCACATATAAAATCGCAGCTTTCGCGGACGATATCCTCCTCTTCTTACGAGAACCACACACATCGCTTCCCAACCGCCTGAAGGAATTAGATCACTTTTGCTATATCTCCAACTTTAAAACCAACTTCAGTAAATCCCAAGCGTTAAATATATCCTTACCCACTGAGATGGTTCAACAATGTAAACAAAACTTCCCTTTCCACTGGGCCCGAGACCAAATCAAATACCCAGGGATCAACCTAACACCAAATATCACTGACATCTTTTCCAAGAATTATTTACCCACTCTGAAATCAATAGCTAACGACCTGGCCAAATGAACCAAAGCCCAATTCTCATGGTTCGGAAGAGCCGCAATTATTAAGATGAACACTCTCCCTCGCCTACTTTACATTTTCCAAACCATTCCCATTAAAATTCCACCCACCTTCTTTCAGACATACAACAAACTATGTACCAGCTTCCTCTGGGGACAGAAAAGACCCAGACTCCCTCTTAAACATCTGACAAAACCTAAAACAAAAGGAGGCATAGGCCTCCCGGATCTCCAAAAATACTACTGGGCCTGCCACTTAACCAGAATAATAGACTGGTCGATTCACGGACCACACAAAGAATGGGTGTCCTTAGAAAACTCCTTCTCTCCCTTAACAATGCAATCCACACCCTGGCTAATGACCTCTGACATCCCGCTTTCTCTAAAATCCCACCCACTCATAAATACTACACTACAATGCTTCAGGAACACATGTAAAACACACCATATCGTCCAATCCAGGACCACTTACCTCTCTAAAACTCAACCCGGCCTTCCCCCCAGGCATGTCAGCTAGTTTTTTAAAGGATATCTGGGCACATAACGAAATACTTGCCCACCAATTCTATCAGAGCAACAAGCTCCTAGACAGAACCTCTATGCCCATGAAGCACACCTCGCTAACATGCCCCCTCTGGACATACTTCCAAATGCAACATTTCCTATCAACCATCAACCATGACCTAGCCGTCTCTCGTCCTCTGACCCCGTTCGAGCATCTATGCACACAAACCACCCCTCAACAACACCTGATCTCCAGCATTTACAACATTCTCACCTCTAACTGTGCTATGAAATCCACCACAATGTGTACCAAATGGAAAAAAGAATTGAATATCACTCTAATAGAGGATCAGTGGGAACGCATATCCACACTTACGCACATCCTCCCTAAACGTTTCAGCACAGGAAAACAGCTACAAGGTGCTGTCTCACTGGTACAGAACTCCAGTACTGCTTCATAAAATCAACCCGGCTCTATCAAATAAGTGCTGGAGATGTTCTGACGAGATAGGCACCTTGACACACATATGGTGGTCATGCCCACTAATCCAACCATTTTGGAACCAGGTCAGAGACCTTATAACAGATATTTCTACATACGCCTTGGACAACACTCCAGCGCAATTCCTTCTCCACCATTCAGACATCCCAACACATCACTACCGCAAAACTTTGATCCCTCCACTAATAAACTCAGCCAAAATGTGTATTCCCCTTCATTGGGTATCAAATCACCCCCCCCCCCCCACTGTCAAGGAATGGCTCACACGAGTGAGGAAAACTGCAGAGATGGAGGAGCTAATCGCGATTGCCCGAGATTGTCCGAACAGATTTTCACATACATGGGCTTGCTGGAACCATTTCTGCACCACCGATAGATTTAGGACTCTAATAGAATCCCCATAAAACCACCCTTGACTACAGTTCACACACCATAAACTCCCCTAACATTTGTTACACAGACACTAAAAACGCCCGGAAGAGAAGGTAAAGCCCCCCTCCCCCACACAGGGGAAGAAAGAGGGCAGGCCACTTATACCTGATCCCAATCCCCGTTCCCCACAGAGGCAAGAGGGAGATAGGAAATAGGCAACTTACACAAAACCTTTATAAACCCCCCCCCCCCGTCCGGCTCGGTGGCTGGATCCGGGTGCTAGGGGGCTACACTCCCCCACACACCCCCATCTCTCTCTTTTTCTCTCCCCACTCCCTCTTTTACCTATAAGCCTTCTTCCTCCCCTCTTCCCCCCAACTTTCCTACCCCCCTCACCCCACACACATATCTGCACAACTGATGCCACCTAAACCAGTTCCGCTACTCCACCTTCCCCCACGGATGCACCCCCCGTAAGCAGAAACCAGACGACACCTGTATTACAGTCTACACCATACACCCGACACAATTAAGACTGCTAGACTACAACTAATGCACAGCAATCATTTAAAGGCGAAGACTTACTTTGATGTTTAAAGATAGTTAAATATGATTACCGAAATCTGTAAAACCTATAATTGTTCAACTGAAATCTTCCGGTTGTAATATGTTCTGCTTACTTGCTAAATGGAACTATTGTGATTTCAAGTCAATCCTCAATAAACTTTATGGAAAAAAAAAAAAGAATACTAAGAGTAATTTAAGACCAGTAATTTAAGACCTGGTTGGATTTACTCTGCAAGTGAGCCAACCAAGGCACCGTTGGAATCACATTAAAATTTGTGTTAACCCTTTTTTGAACTGGACCTTTTCTGGGTGACCCAGGATTCCAGGGATTGGCACAATGTTCAAAATGCACATTACTAAGACTGGCTGCAGTTTTCTCCCTGACTCTTGAGAAAGTTTTTTGGTCCTGATGTGTGGTGTAAAGGTTGTTCCCAGTTCTAAAGTGAAAAACGACTGATGTCAGCTGGGTATTTCTTAAATATCTACAATAACTAATCTGTGCAATGCTTGGAATATCACTTTAAAGTAATTTATAACAATTCAAAGTCAAATTTAAATTTACTATATGTTTTCTACTTCTAATCCTTAGGTCGATCATTTCACAGCCTAGCCACTCTAAATGTAAATATATATATAAATTTAAAGTCTCCTTCCTTCAGTATGCAACTGATGTTCATAAGACCGTTAACCCCTTGAAGCCTAAGCCTTTTTCTGACACTTGTTGCCTACAAGTTAAAATCAGTATTTTTTGCTAGAAAATTACTTAGAACCCCCAAACATTATATGCATTTTTTTAGCAGAGACCCTAGAGAATAAAATGGCCATCCTTGCAATATTTTATGTCACACTGTATTTGCGTAGTGGTCTTTCAAAGGCATTTTATGGGGGAAAAATACATTTTCATGAATTAAAACAAAACAAAAAAAAAAAACTGTAAAGTTAGCCCAATTATTTTGTATAATGTGAAAGATGATATTACGTAGAGTAAATAGATACCTAACATGTGATGCTTTAAAATTGTGCACACTCGTGGAATGGCAACAAACTATGGTACTTAAAAATCTTCCTAGGCGACACTTTAAATTGTTTTAACTGTTACCAGATTAAAGTTACAGAGTAGGTCTAGAGCTAGAATTATTGTTCTTGCTCTAACGATTGCAGTGATACCTCGCATGTGCGGTTTGAACATGGTTTACATTTGCGGGCGCGGCTTTCATATGCGTTCGCTTCTGCGCACTAGCATGGGGGAATGGGGCACTTTAATTTTTTTTTCTTTTCGTATTTGTTTTATTATTTATTTATTTTTTTACACTGTCCCTTTATTTTTTTTTAGCACTTTAATTGCTTTCACAAGGAATGTAAACATCCCTTGTTACAGCAATAGTCATGTGTCAGGTATTTATTTTTTTTTTTTTTGAGGGATCTGGTGCTGGTAAGACCCCAAATCCCTCCTTTGCGCTTAAAAGCATTCAAAAGCCTAGTTTGGCTGTTTTGAATACTGACATTTTTTTCAAATATGACACCTTTAAGGTTTCAGTAAACCGGAACTGATGTCATGAAATTGCTTTCGGATTACTAGATCCGAGACCCGATCAAAGGCCATTCTGGCTTTGTCCAGGTCTCTGGCCAGCTGGCCGATGTGCCGGATGGTCGCTTGGGCCTCCCGATGGGACAGGAGAGCCTGGGAAAGCCACGGAAGGCGGCGGGAGGGGGAACGTCCCCTGTTGCTGCTTGTAATAACAGCCGAGCGGCTGATTCACTGCAGAGAGGAATGGGGTGTGGGTGGGGATAACACAATTCCATTCCTCACCCCTTGAACTGCCACATGAACTCCCACAGCTGCTACAAGTGACTCCCATAGCCTGCCCTGAGGCTCAAAGGATCATGGGACATGTAGTATAAGGACAGGCAAAGCAAGTAAACAGGAAGTCAGAGAACTTTGAAATTTAGGCAGAAGGAGGAGTGACACCACAGACACAGAAACCTGCTGTATTCAGCTAAAGGTGCTAAGTTACACACACACACTGCTATTGGGGTTGTAATTCATTTACAAGCACAATGCATCTGTGGTTTTGGGGAGGAAAGCTGGAGTTCGTCTTTAAGGTCTCCTGGAAATGAACCATCATGGCAGGGTTATCAGCCATTAGGGCTGCAAATTCAAAAACATTGGAAATGTGCTTTAGCACTTTAACCACTTCCTGTCCATGCCATAGCCGAATGACGGCTACAGCGCGGCTCGAAAATGCTGGGAGGCCGTCAATAGACGTCCTCCCCTTAGGCTCCTGCTGGGCGTGCTCACAGAGAGCCGGGGGCATGCCAGATCTACTGATCCCTGTCACTGGGATCAGTTAGATCTGTTATGCCCCTGCCAACCCCGCCCCCTTCCCACAGTTACAACACACCCAGGGAACCCATTTAACCCCTTCACTCCCCCCTTAGTGTTAACCCCTTCCCTGCCAATGACATTTATACAGTAATCAGTGTATATTTTTAGATCTGATTGCTGTATAAATGTCATTGGTCCCAAAAAAGTGTCAAAAACATCTGACATGTCCGCCGCAATATCGCAGTCCCGATAAAAATCACAGATCACCGCCATTACCAGTAAAAAAATAAAAATAAATAAAAACGCCATAAACCAATGTCCATGGTTTGTAGGCGCTATAACTTTTGCGCAATCCAATCAATGTACGCCAATAGCGATTTTCTTTTACCAAAAATATGTAGAAGAATATATATGTAATATATATATAAACTGATGAATACATTTTTTTTTTAATTTTTTATTTTTGGATATTTATTATAGCAAAAAGTAAAAAATATTGTTCTTTTTTCAAAATCGTCGCTCTTTATTTGTTTATAGCGCAAAAAATAAAAACCGCAGAGGTGATCAAATACCACCAAAAGAAAGCTCTATTTGTGGTAAAAAAAGGATGCCAATTTTGTTTGGGTACAACGTCGCACGACCGCGCAATTGTCTTTCAAAGACTGACAGCACTGAAAACTGAAAATTGGTCCGGGCAGGAGGGGGGTTTAAGTGCCCAGTAAGGAAGTGGTTAAGGCTTACATTTTTAGACATGGAGATCTTGTCTTTCTGCTAGGAAATACATTTAACCCCTTGATCGCCTCTGATGTTAACCCCCTTCCCTGCCAGTTCAATTAGTACAATGTCAGTGCATATTTTTAGCACTGATCACTGTATTGGTGTCAGTGGTTCCCAAAAAAGTGTCAAAAATGTCAGTTAGGTGTCCGATCTGTCCGCCACAATGTCACAGTCCTGCTAAAAATCGCTGATTGCCGCCATTACTAGTAAAAAAAATAAATAAATAAATAAAAATGCCATAAATCTATCCCCTATTTTGTAGATGCTATAACTTTTGCGCAAACCAATCAATATATGCTTATAGTTTTTTTTTTTCACCAAAAAAATGTAGCCGAATACAAATTGGCCTAAACTGATGAAGAAATTAGATTTTTTTTTTTTTATTGGGTATGTTTTATAGCAGAAAATAAAAATATTGTTTTTTTTTTTTTCAAAATTGTTGCTCTTTTTTTGTTTATAGCGCAAAAAATAAAAACTGCAGAGGTGATCAAATACCACCAAAAGAAAGCAGTGCCGTATCGCAAAAAATGGCCTGGTCATTAAGGGGTAAATCCTTCCGGGGTTGAAGTGGTTAAAGTGTATATGTAATTGTATGTAAAGTTAAAACATTTTATTGTTCAGTTTTTAAAAAATAAGAAATACAACCCCTATTCGTTTTTTTTGTTTTGTTTTTTTGCAATGGTGCTGCTGAGGAAATGCTGCTGTCCTCATTTTTTATCTTGGAGAAGCAACAAGAAGCATGGGGAAATCTTGCCAAAGTGAAATTAATTCATATCTATAAAATGTTGGATTTCCCCTCATTTTATTGAGGTTTGAAATAATTATTGACAACAGGACAAATAGAGGGGACACAGACAGTAAAAAACCTTTCCCGATTCTATAAAAAACAAAAAAATACTACTGGTACTGGCAAACTTTATATCATTGAAGGAAGGATGAATGGAAAAATATACCAAGACATTCTTGATAAAAATATGCTGCCATCTACCAAGATGATGAAGATGAAACAAGGATGGACAATTCAGCAGGACAAAGATCCAAAACACAAAGCCGGGGAAACTATTGGTTTCAAAGAAAGAAAATAAAGCTGCTAGAATGACTCACCTGACTTGAATCCAATAGAAAATCTATGGAAAGAACTAAAGATCAGAGTTCATAGAAAAGACCCATGGAATCTTCAAGATTTGAAGACTGTGTGGAAGAATGGGCCAAAATCACACCTGAGCAATGCATGCGACTCGTTTCTCCATACAGAAGGCATCTTGAAGCTGTCATTACCAACAAAGGATTTTGTACACAACTTCATTTCTGAACTTATTTGTTTTGGTTTCTTTTTATGTATAGATTACATGGGTTGTTACCAACATGTGGTGAACATTTCATGTTAATAGCACCTTTAGAAATATATTTACCTAGAAAAATGACGTGACGTGTTCAATACTTATTTTACCCACTGTATATTAACCACTTAACGACCACCCGCCGTCATTTGACCGCGTCAGTTTGGCTCGATAACGCAAACTGCCATCACCTGACAGCAGCTGCGAGATTGTGGATCAGGGGGCGCTCGCGCACCGCCGGAGGAGCGCTTGCACGCTCACTGTGTAGAGGGGGAGACTCGATGTCCGCCGGCTACCTGCGATCACTCCCCCGCAGTGACAGAACAGGGACCACTAATGTAAACAAGCGAATCCCAGTTCTGACAGGGGAGAAGGAGCGTGATCATATGCTCCCTGTATATGGGAGCAGCGATTGCTCTCCTCCCCCAGTAAGCTCATCCCCCATACAGTTAGAAACACATCCCAGGGAACACAGTTAACCCTTTGATCGCCCCCTAGTGTTAACCCCTTCCCTGCCAGTGACATTTACACAGTAATCAGTGCATTTTCACAGCACTGATCGCTGTATAAATGCCAATGGCCCCAAAAAAGTGTCAAAAGTGTCCGACATGTCCGCTGTAATGTCGCAGTCCCACTAAAAATCGCAGATTGCCGCCATTACTATTAAAAAATAAATAAATAAATAAAAACCCCATAAATTAATTCTTATTGTTTGTAAACATGACCTCAAACTAACTGGGGGGAAGTTCAAAACTAATCTTAGAAAGTATTATTTTACTGAAAGGGTGGAATAAACTACCAACAGAGGTTGTGAGACAGTCAACAGTAAATGGCTTCAAACATGCTGGAGATAAACATAAATCTATAGTCAGACAACAAGGTTAATGTAAAAAAAAAAATAAATAAAAAAAAATAAATAAATAAATAAATAAAAAGGGGCAGACTCGATGGACTACTCAGTCTTTTTCTGCCATCACTTTTCTATGTTTCTAAACACGGCAACAATCAATATACGCCTATTTCGACTTTTTTTGCCAAAAATATAAGGAAGAATATATATCGGCCAAAACTGATGAATAAATTTGTTTTTTTATATTTGTTTTTTGGATATGTATTTTAGCAAAAAGTAAGAAATATTGTTTGTTTTTTTTTTCAAAATTGTCGCTCTTTGTTTATAGCGGAAAAAAATAAAAACTGCAGAGGTGATCAAATACCACCAAAAGAAAGCTCTATTTGTGGCAAAAAAAGGACGTCAATTTCGTTTGGGTACAACATCACACGGCTGCGCAATTGCCAGTTAAAGCGGTGCAGTGTCGAATCGCAAAAAGCGCTCTGGTCATAAGGGGGGAAATCTTTCCGGGGCTGAAGTGGTTAACATCTGCCTTAATTACCAGATATGAAGCTATGTTTCACAAAGACAATTTTGAATAAATAAAATCTAAGAAATGGCCTACTGACCGATATTTCAGAAACTTTTAACAGTGGCAAGAGTGTATTCGAGTCTGTTCATTAAGATGACATCAGTATTGAATATTTGATTTGTAATTTGTTTTCTGATGCTGAGCTGTAAAATAGTAGACCATACTTGGTTTAAATGCGGAAAATAAATGAATATGTAAACATTTTGGCTCTCTTCTATAGACTGTCCCTGAAGTTGTATTGCACTTATATAATGAATATTCCCTCCACCAGTGAGTTTTTGGATGCCTTTTCTGAGCACACAAGTGACAACAATTAGACTGTCAATCAGAAAAACTGCATAATGGTAAATGGGATGTAATTCTTCAGAACAGAAACAGTGACAGCAGACATAAAAATATTTCTTAGAAAAATATATACATAGGCAACAGGATTTATTTTACTTTTATTTATTACAGGTATATTTGTAGCACAGACAATTTATATAATGCTTTTACACACACACACGCAGAAATTGCAAGAATATTTTTTAGACATTAGACGTAATGATTAGAGTTGAGCAAACACCTGGACGTTCGGGTTCGGAGGATCCGTACGAACTTTGGGAAAAAGTCCGGGTTCGGCACCGAACGTTGCCCGAACGTTATCCTGGACCCCGAATCCCATTGAAGTCAATGGGGATCCGAACTTTTAGGCACAAAAATGGCTGTAACAATGTCCTGGCAAGTGCTAGAGGGCTGCAAACGGAAGTAAAATGGGCGTAAGAGTAGGGCAAGTGCCCTACAAAAAAATGGGGATAGGGAAAATAAATTAAAATCAAATAAACTAGGAGATGATTTTTGAACAATAATGTGTCACTTACAGCTGCAGCTAGAACCTCTCCCTTTAGAACTAGGAGATGATTTTTGAACAATAATCTGTCCCTCTAAGCAGAAGCCTCTACTTAGTGCAGTCAGATCGCTCAAAGCAGCAGTATGTGAAATCTCAAATTATTCCAACAATCTGATAGTTGTGCACGATCGTAGCAATCGTTGTGTTATGCAGAGTTTGATCTGCAATCTGTCACTCAAAGCAGCAGTATGTGAAATCTCAATTTTCTGCAATCTGTACCTCAGAGCAACAGCAGTAGTAATCTCAGGATGCAGGATCAGATGTTAAAATGTCTGCAATCTGTCCCTCACAAAAACTCCAGCAGCTTCCTCTCCCTACAAGAGCATGTGACATGCAGCACTGTGACTCCAGCTTATAAAGAGGCTGGGTCACATGATGCACTGGCCAATCACAGCCATGCATGGCATGGCTGTGATGGCTTCTAAGGGCAAACCAGTGAAACGCTTGTTGATTGGCTGCCCTTCAGCTATTCAACATGCGTGATCAACTACCAGAACCCGAACCCGAACCCGAACGTTTTTTTAAATGTCCGTGTTCGGGTCCCGGACACCCGAAAGTTCGGTACGGACCCGAACGTTACAGTCCGGGTTCGCTCAACACTAATAATGATTTCCAACAGCCAAAGTCTATTGGCCTCTAATACACGCAGTCATTTTGCACTACATCTACTGCATATCTACTACAGCTATCATATCAGAAAATGTGCAAAATCACGTTTTATTCTATTCAAGCAAAATGTCCTGATCCATAAAAAATCTGACTTCCACAGATTGGATGGCTCATGCCTAATGAAGGACTATAATTGGCTACTAAATGTTGCCATATTTTTGCTTCAGCTTACTACATAAGACTAGTAGTGGTTCTTGATAGTAGACCTGCATGCAAATTATAAAATGGGACTCAAATCCACATAGAGTGGAGGGCTCTCACCATACTGCACAAATACACACAGCATACTTACCTCATACCCTCAGCTCACTCCCTCAGTCTCTTCACGTATCACTAATTTACTAACAGATATATCCGTCTGGATGTCACACCACTTCCTCAAACTCAATTTATCCAAAATGGAACTTATATTTTTTCCTCTCCTGTGTGCCCCTTCCCCCGATCTCTGTCAAAATCGAAGGCACAACTCTCAGCCCATCCTCGCATACCAAGGTTCTAAGTGTAATCCTGGACTCCAAATTATCCTTTAAGCCCCACGTCCAATCATTGTCCAAATCTTGCCACCTCAACCTCCACAACATCTCCAAAATACGCCCCTTTCTAACCAATGACACCACAAAGCTCCGAGTTCCCTCCCTGGTCATTTCTCACTTCGACTACTGCAACTCCCTTCTCATTGGCTTACCTTCAGTCCATCATGAATGCTGCTGCCAGACTCATCCACCTTACCAATCGCTCCGTGTCTGCTACTCCTCTCTGTCAATCCCCACACTGGCTTCCGCTCACCCAATGAATTCAATTCAAAATAGTAACCATAACTTACACAGCCATCCACAACTCAGCCCCCCGCTACATCACCAGACCAAAATACCAACCTAATCGTTCTCTTCGCTCCTCCCAAGACCTCCTGCTCTCTAGCTCCCTTGTCATCTCATCCCATGCTCACCTCCAGGACTTCTCCAGAGCCTCTCCCATCCTATGGATACTTTACCCCAATATGTTTGATTATCAAGGGGGTGAATAAGGTTCAGGAGGGCAGTCTTTTCAATCTGAAACCAAAATCAAGAACACGGGGACCTCAAACTAACTGGGGGGAAGTTCAAACGTAATCTTAGAAAGTATTATATTACTGAAAGGGTGGTTGATGATTGGAATAAACTACCAACAGAGGTTGTGAGACAGTCAACTGTAAATGGCTTCAAACATGCTTGGGATAAACATAAATATATAGTCAGACAACAAGGTTAATGTAAAAAATAAATAAATAAATAAATAAAAAGGGGCAGACTCGATGGACTACTCAGTCTTTTTCTGCCATCACTTTTCTATGTTTCTATCTCCTACTCTATTAGCTGTTAGACAATCCTTGAAAACCCTCCTCTTCAGAGAAGCCTACTCCTTGCTCCTCGGACGCAGCCCTCCGCGTCATTTCTGGTTTGCAATGCGTCCTGGGAGATGTGTGTCATCCATCCCAGGAGATAATAGGCATTTCCCAGCTATAGCATCGCGTTACTTGCAAACAGGAAATGACGCAATGCGAGGGAGGCACCCGGCGCCGTCTTTAAAAAGGGCAACCAGGCCTTTGTTGCCATGATTGTCGGTGGATGCAGCATTGCTGATTCCAATTGTGGAACTGATCATCTCAGCTCTGTTTGTAGAGCCTGGGGGACAGCACAAGAGTACTATGACGGTGGGCAATAATATGGGGGCAGTACAACGGGGCAATTATGACAGGGGCAATTATGACAGGGAAAACTATGACAGGGGCAACTATGACGGGGGCAATTATGACAGGGGCAGTATGACAGGGGGCAATTATGACAGGGGCAACTATGACAGGGGGCAATTA
>BLSH010145660.1:2806931-2834127 GCA_018402905.1 Glandirana rugosa | reverse complement strand
ATGATGGGGCAATTATGACAGGGGGCAACTATGACAGGGGGCAATTATGATGGGGCAATTTTGACAGGGGGCAACTATGACAGGGGGCAATTATGATGGGGCAATTATGACAGGGCAGTTATTAATGGGGGCAATTATGAGGGGGCAATGATGATGGGGCAATGATGATGTGGCAGATTGACAGGGGCAATTATGACAGGGGCAAAATGATGGGTTAATTATGACAGGGGCAATTTGGACTGGGGCAATTATAATGGGAGCCCTTTTAATGGAGGCAGTATGATGTGTGCAATTTTTATGCGGGCAGCATGGCAATTATGATTGTTTTTTTCACAAAGAAATACATTATTTTATTATATTGTCTCTTTGAGTAATGCCATTATCTCATGTTACCTATAATGTTCGCCATTGTCTAATACTTACTAGCTTTTATTAATATGCATGTGCCAGTGGGGTTTGGTGACATACAATTTTTTCAATGAAATAATCACCTGTGCATGAAATGTTTGTAATTGCCATGCTATGAAACTTCCTGCTTCATGAAGGAAGAAAATAGGTTTACACAGCTAAGAGGTGGGAACTTCCTCTAACCCTGCCATTGCTATGGAAACCTGACCCACAAAACACACCACACAACTCCTGCGCTTAGATGTATCAACCGATAGTGATGGCCTGACCAGGGATGCAATCCTTTGACAACTTTCACTCTTTTGTGCACTAGACGATCTTGCTGCCCTTCTCAGGACCATGGGAATCCGAACAAACTGGAGAAAAATACAAAAGAGAGAGGGGCGCACCGACCTTGTGCAATACCATAAAACCATTTATTAAAGTTAAAATCCAACATAATATATACTCACAAGCGGAGCAATGTCAAAGGCATGTATCGTAAACAGTGACTTCAGTCTATCTCCACCACAGCTGGGGAGGATCCAGATGGCATCATATGCAAGGCTAACGCGTTTCCTGGGCGAACCCTCTTCATCAGAGCCTACTATTGATCTCCCTGCTATTGATCTCCCTGCTGTCCGAAGAACCCCAAGCCTGGGCACATAATCTGCTGGAGCAGAAGAGCCTCTCACTGGACTCTGTTGATACTTTCTTTGAGGCTATGGCACAACTATATGATGATCTCCAGCGTACCAACACCGCTGAGGCAGCCAGCCTTGCATATCCTGCTCCAGGGCAAACACCCTGTGGAAGACTATACGGTGGACTTCCGGAGATGGTCTGCAGACACCGGGTGGAACGAGGCTGCTCTTAAACATCAATTCCGGCAGGGACTCTCAAAGACTCTTAAAGATGAACTGGCCAGAATTGAAAGTCCTACCACCTTGGAAGGCCTAATCCAGCTTTCCATCAAACTGGACAGGCGCTTACGGGAGCGACGATCTGAATGACTGCACACCTCCCCATTCACCTGGATGCTTCCCAAGGTCATCTCTGCTCAACCGCCTGCTTCTAGTTCTGTTACACCTGCAGCAGCATCTGAAGGTGAACCCATGCAGCTGGGGATGATCCGCTCTCCACTCACTCCGGAGGAGAAGCAACGTCACCGACGGGCCAACCTGTGCCTTTACTGCGGGGGGTGCCAGTAACTACTTGCTCCACTGCCCAGTGAGACCCAGCAAGTCGCCCTTATACCATGTAACGCACTTTCAGGTTGCTGGGCCCTCCTTGTCTCATCATGTCCTTCCTGTCCTTCTATTGGTGGCGGGAGAGGAGGTCCAGCTTCCGGCGATCATTAATTCCAGAGCTTGTAGCTGCTTCCTGGACTGTACACTAGCAGCAAGACTCCACATTCCCCTTCATCAGAAGCAATAAAGTCTCCGGGTCCGCCTCGCTGGTGGCTCTCTACCCTGCTCAGGCCTCGTCACGCAAGAAACCAAGCTCATCTTCACCACCACCAACTCTGGGCATCAAGAATTTTTGTGCTTCGACATCATCAGCTTCCCATGTTTCCTGTAATTCTGGGACATCAAAAGGTTCCTGTGGAATATCAAGAATTCCTGGACGTTTTTGATAAACGGGGAACTGACACATTACCACCCCATCGGCCCTATGATTGTCTGATTGAACTGTTATCTGGGGCAGACATTTCATTTGGACGAATATTTCCTTTATCAGAGATAGAACTGGAGGCCCTGTGGAATTACATCAATGAAAATCTAGAGAAAGGGTTTATTCATCCCTCTTCATCTCCAGCTGGGGCCAGTATCTTTTTTGTAGAAAAGAAAGATGGCACCCTCCGGCCCTGTGTGGACTATAGAAAACTTAATAAAATCACGGTGAAGAACCGTTACCCTCTTCCACTCATTCTGGAACTCTTCCAGAGGTTCCAGACAGCCCGGATCTTCACCAAATTGGATCTACAGGGGGCCTATAACCTTGTGCGGATCCGTGAAGGAGACGAGTGGAAGACAGCCTTCAGAACTCAATTCGGCACTTTGAATACCTTGGCATGCCATTTAGACTATGTAATGCACCCTCAACTTTTCAGCATCTGGTTAATGACATTTTTTGAGAATTTCTGGACAACTTTTTGATCGTCTACCTCGATGACATCTTGATTTTTTCCGCTACTTTGGAACTCCATCGTACTCATGTCAAAAAAGTGCTTGCCACTCTAAGGAAACATGGACTGTATGTCAAAGCGGAGAAGTGTGACTTCGAGAAAACCTCCATCCAGTTCTGGGACTGGTCATCTCCACTGGGGGGTATTTCAATGGATCCCCAGAAAATGCAAGCAATCCTGGACTGGCCCCTTCTGGCAGAAAGGGGGTTCATCGATTTATCGGATTTACCAACTTCTACCGGAGATTCGTAAAAGGGTTCTCTGCCATTATTGCACCCGTCACACAATTAACCCGACAACAAATCCGGTTCCAGTGCTCTCCTGAAGCTCAGATCGCCTTCGACAAGCTCAAGTTCCTGTTTATTTCAGCACCAGTGCTCCAGCACCCTGATTCAGTGCTTCCTTATATGTTGGAAGTAGACGCATCAGAGATAGCAACCGGTGCAGTACTATCCCAACGCCAGGGACATCAAGCTCTTCTGCATCCCATAGCTTTTGCCTCCTGGAAAATATCCCCTCTGGAGAGGAATTATGATGTTGGGGACGAGAACTTTTGGCCATTAAATTTGCCCTGGAGGAGTGGAGATACCTGTTGGAAGGAGCAGCACTTCCTATCTTGATCTTTACCGACCATAAGAACTTAGAATATCTGAGAACTGCCAAACGACTGAGACCCCGGCAGGCCAGATGGGCCCCCTTCTTCTCTAGGTTCAACTTCCATATCTCCTACAGGCCAGGCTCCAAGAATGGCAAAGCCGACGCTTTGTCTCGGATGTTCCCTGACACCCCCGAGACCTCAGAACCTGAGACCATCCTGTCGTCACATAACTTCCTCCTTATTTTGCCCGACGTGATGTCAACCATTTGGGAAGCTTCCAGCCAGTGCTCAGGGCCAGAGGTTTCCAAGCTGTCAAGAGAGAAGGTTTATTGTGGGCTCGGGACAAAATTTTTGTCCCCCAACCAATAAGACTGCAGATCTTAAGGACATTCCATGACCACAAACTTGCGGGACATTTCGGGGTACAAAAGACTGCCGAACTTATTCAACGTTCCTTCTGGTGGCCTAATTGGAAACAAGATTGTAAGGACTATATCAGTTTGTGTACAGTTTGCTAACGAAACAAGGGCTCCAACACCAAGTCCTGGGGGTTGTTGAGACCCTTGCCTATCCCCGAGCAGCCCTGGCAGAAGGTCTCGATGGACTTTATAGTTGAGCTACCCCCCTCATAGGGTTTCATTACCATCTTGGTGGTGGTGGATCGCCTCTCTAAGATGGCACATTTTTTACCCATGATCGGTACACCTACAGCCTCTGAAACAGCAACATTTTTTATCAAAGAAATGGTCAGGCTGCATGGAGTACCAGACAACATCGTGTCTGATAGAGGTATCCAGTTTACCTCTAAATTCTGGAAAGATCTTTGCAAGTCCTTGTCCATCGAGGTATGCCTTTCATCAGCCTACCACCCATAGAGCAATGGTCAGACAGAAAGGACCATTTAAACGGTCGAACAATATCTGCAATGTTTTTGCACCTACTCGCAGGATGATTGGGCCCCACTCCTTCCATGTGCGGAATTCGCATACAATAATTCCGTTCACTCTGCTACCAATCAATCACCTTTTTGGGCCAATTACGGATTCCACCCCTCCTTCTTGCCCAATGTCATACCAGAGGCATCAGTTCCCACAGTACAGGATAGGATCAACTTCCTCCAATCAAATTATCTGCATCTCCAGAAGGCCATGAAAGAAGCACAGGAGAGCTATAAGAAATTTCATGACAGGGGAAGGAGGGAGAACCCAGCATTCAAGGTTGGAGACAGAGTTTGGATATCGGCTTTGAATCTCCGACTTACCTGTCCTTCACGGAAGCTGGGACCTAGATTCATTGGGCCCTTTGAAATCAAGAGGATGATAAACCCTGGGGCCTTTGAATTGGCTCTTCCCAGTTCATACAAGATGCATCCTGTGTTCCATGTATCCCTACTGAAGTCCCCAGTACCAAGCCCCTTTCCAGGAAGAGAGAAAGTGCCACCACCTCCTATCATGGTTGAAGGTGAAACTGAGTTTGAAGTGGAGACCATCCTGGATTGTAGAAAGTGAGGCAGACAAGTGCAATACCTGGTCAAATGGAAGGGGTACCCACAGGAAGATAATTCCTGGGAACCTGCCAACAATGTACATGCACCACACCTGGTCCAAGCCTTCCAGAACAAGTATCCAGAGAAATGGGCCAGTATGGGCATCCGGAGGCTGCCCCTTGGGGGGGGGGGGCACTGTCAGAAAAGCAGGAATGGGGATCCGAATGATCATTCCGGAGATCAGAACATTCATTGTAATCGGAACGATCGTTCCAATCGGAATGTTCGTACGCAACTGTGCCTGCGCGGCACTGCGGGACAACGCACACGCAGGTGCAATCGGGGCGCTTGATGCGTCCAATGAGCCCAAAGGGCGCCCTATTTAAGGCAACCCCTGACAACAGCAAATTGCTGGATCGTCTTCAGTCTCCCTTGCACCTGCACCAGAATCTTGTTCCTGTGTTTTCCCGTTGTGACCTGGCTTGCCCTTTGGACCTGCTACTGCTCTGCTCCACTGGCTTTGACCCTGGCTCTGCTCCTGACTCTGGCTTGCATTCTCCTGTGTTTGACCCCTGGCTTGCCTAATGGACTTTGCTACAATTCTCCTGTGTTTGACCCCTGGCTTGCCTAACGGACTTTTCTGCTATTCTCCTGTGTTCGACCCCTGGCCTGCCTAACGGGCTCTGCTATTGATCTCTTGTGTATGACCCGGCTTTACATCCTGATTACTTTGCTCCTGTTACCAGATCTACCTGCAGCACAGATGCCCACCGCAGCATCCTCTGCTGTTCCTGCACTCCAGGTCAAGTCTACGCCTACAGTTGGTAACCCATGCTTCCCTTCGCACTGTACTTCCTGTGTCACTTTCAGGGGTATACTGTGTTTAGCCACAAGGGGGTCCCTCTCAGCATCTCGGCTTCAGGATCAGGTACGTGACACAGATGCTCAATAGGGTTTAGGTCTGAAGACATGCTTGGCCAGTCCATCACCTTTACCGTCAGCTTCTTTAGCAAGACAGTGGTCGTCTTGAAGGTGTGTTTGGGATCGTTATCATGTTGGAATACTGCCCTGCGACCCAGTCTCTGAAGGGAGAGGATCATTTTCTGCTTCAGTATGTCACAGTACATGTTGACATTCATGGTTCCCTCAATGAACTGTAGCTCCCCAGTGCCAGCAGCACTCATGCAGCCCCAGATCATAACACTCCCACCACCATGTTTGATTGTAGGCAAGACACATTTGTCTTTGTACTCCTCACCTGGTTGCCGCCACACACCCTTGACACCATCTGAACCAAATAAGTTTATCTTGGTCTCATCAGACCACAGGACATGGTTCCAATAATCCATGTTCTTAGTCTGCTTGTCTTCAGCAAGCTCTTTGCAGGCTTTCTTGTGCATCATCTTTAGAAGAGGCTTCCTTCTGGGGTGACAGCCATGCAGACCAATTTGATTCAGTGTGTGACATATGGTCTGAGCATTGACAGGCTGACCCCCCCCACCCCTTAAACCTCTGCAACAATGCTGGCAGCACTCATAGGTCTATTTCCCAAAGATAACATCTGGATATGACACTGAGCACGTGCACTCAACTTCTTTGGTCGATCATGGCACGGTTTGTTCTGAGTGGTACCTGTCTTGTTAAACCCCTGTGTGGTCTTGGCCACCGTGCTGTAGCTCAGTTTCAGGGCCTTGGCAATCTTCTTATAGCCTAGGTCATCTTTAAGTAGAGCAACAATTCTTTTTTTTTCAGATTTGCAGAGAGTTCTTTGCCATGAGGTTCCATGTTGAACTTCCAGTGACCCGTGAGAGCGATAACACCAAATTTAACACACTTGCTCCCCATTCCCACCTGAGACCTTGTAACACTAATGAGTCACATGGCACCGGGAGGGAAAATGACTATTTGGGCCCAATTTGGACATTTTCACTTAGGGGTGTACTCACTTTTGTTGCCAGCAGTTTAGGCATTCAACGGCTGTGTGTTGAGTTATTTTGAGGGGACAGTAAATTTACACTGTTATACAAGCTGTACACTCACTACTTTACATTATAGAAAAGTGTCATTTCTTCACTGTTGTCACAATAAAAGATATAATAAAATATTTACAAAAATGTGAGGGTGGCTGCTAGGGCGCGTGCCCGCCGTGCTCCTGAGGAGTATGCCCGTGGCCACAGCTAAAGAACGGGGAACCGCTGATGTAAACATGGCGGTTTCCCGCTCTGTTAGTGGGGGCATAGGAGATCTACTGATCCCTGTCACTGGGATCAGTTAGATCTCTTATGCCCATGGTAGCCCAGCCCCCCCACAGTTAGAACACGCCTAGGGAACACAGTTAACCCCTAGATCTCCCCTGCCGGTTAACCCCTTCAATGCCAGTGACATTTATACAGTAATCAGTGGACATTTAAATTTCTGATCGCTGTATAAATGTCATCGGTCCCAAAAAAGTGTCAAAATGGTCCAACATGTCCGCTGCAATATCGCAGTACCTCTAAAAATCACAGATCGCCGCCATTACTAGTAAAAAATTAAACATAATAAAAACCCCAGAAATGAATTCTCATCATCCGTAAAAGCAGCCACTTTTGCGCAAACCAATCAATAAACGCCGATTGCGATTTTTTTTTTACCAAAAATATAAGGAATAATATAAAAATGTTTTTTTTTGTTTTGGATTTGTATTTTAGCAAAAAGTAAGAAAAACAGTATTTTTTGCAAAATTGTCACTCTTCTTTTGTTTATATCGGTGATCAGAAATGATGCAGAGGCAGTCAAATACCACCAAAAGAAAGCTCTATTTGTGGGAAAAAAAGGATGCAAATTTTGTTTGGGTACAATGTCGCACGACCGCGCAATTGTCAGTTAAAGCGACACAGTGCCGAATCGCAAAAAGTGCTCTGGTCCTAAAGTGGGAAATCATTCCGGGGCTGAAGTGGATATAGTTCCATACACTTCCAGACCCCTGCCAGTTTTAAAGCCCAACTCCAGGCAACTAAAAGAATATCCCTTGCAGTGGAGCACTCCTATTCAGGAATTTGGAAGGTTTTAATTTGTTATATATTTATGAGATAATACTGGATGTTTTATGGTGTCTAATATTACATATGCTGTCTATGACTCAGTAGCCATATTTTATATGTTTTTAATGTCTATACATAATAAATTGTGGTGATTTTATTGGTGTGGTGTTGTCCATTCCTGAATATCATTTTCCCAAAAAGTCTCATAATTTTATGATACTATTTTTTAGCTAATTGGTTATTATCCGCAGCTGCACCAGATTCTGTATGCATCAGTTTTAGTAAACCTCACCCCATGGAATCCAAAGGCATATTGGGAAGAGGCCCCTTTGGCAGGGGTCTTGCAATATCCTTGTTTGAAGGGACCCAAATTAAGGATGGAAACTGAAGACATTTGGTAGTTTGGAAAGACTGTGCAAAACCTCTGGTTCTTAAAAAGATATGAATGTGGGAAAGTGGAAAAAAAGTTGGCCAAATGCTGTATAATGGATCAATTTGCTCTGATGCATGTATTGCAAACAAAAAAGCAATGGGTGTGGACAATCCTTTATTACAACAGATCCTCAGGTACACGGAATGTGGGCTTTAGCCAAGACAATGAGAACGGACTCAAAATGACGGAACAGTTTTCTAAAAAAGGTAAGTGCATACCCCACTCAAGTTCTGTTAGGGGTTAAACGGGGGAGGTATCCTGCGGTGACCAGGCAGAAAATGGTAGCAAATCCATATCCTTTACAATCTTGTTGGGGACAGGGGAGTATAAGAGTGGCAGGGGGCTGGAGGTGGAGAAAATATATCAAAAGTGTAAATGCAACAAAAGGTTCTCACAGGTATAGAGACTGTCATTGACATGGGTAGACAGAAAAACACAGACTGCCTCTGCTTGGTAAAATATAAATGGACAGATGCAGTTATTGATTAAATGATTACTGATTACAGAAGATGTATTGACATGCATAGGCAGACATCAATAGGCTGGCTGATTAGTATTGAAGTGTACATAGATCAGCATGGATCAATAGCTTGGAAATGTTGGAATAGAAAGTAAAGTTTGACATACAAAGGTAACGATAACCAGAAATTAATTGACAGCCTTCTTGGTGATTGCACAGAAAGACACAGACAGACTTTAAGGCCAATACCAGAAAATTTCTGCTTCTGCTTTTGCTGGGGGATACTTTTTTGGTGGTGCTGCTAAGGGATATTCTGTATGGTGATGCTGCTGGGGGATATTTTATTCTACTGCTGGTGGTGGGGGGATTTTTTTGGTGCTGGCATTGGCAGATATACAGTATCTCACAAGTGAGTACACCCCTCACATTTTTGTAAATATTTTATTATACCTTTTCATGTGACAACACTGAAGAAATGATACTTTGCTACAATGTAAAGTAATAAGTGTACAGCTTGTATAACGGTGTAAATTTGCTGTCCCTTCAAAATAACTCAACACACAGCCATTAATGTCTAAACTGCTGGCAAGAAAAGTGAGTACACCCCTACTTGAAAATGTCAAAATTGGGCCCAAAGTGTCAATATTTTGTGTGGCCACCATTATTTTCCAGCACTGCCTTAACCCTCTTGGGCATGGAGTTCACCAGAACTTCACAGGTTGCCACTGGAGTCCTCTACCCTTCCTCCATGATGACATCACAGAGCTTGTGGATGTTAGAGACCTTGCACTCCTCCACCTTCCGTTTGAGGATGCCCCACAGATGCTCAATAGGGTTTAGATCTAGAGACATGCTTGGCCAGTCTGTCACCTTTACTCTCAGCTTTTTTAGCAAGGCAGTGGTCATCTTGGAGGTTTGTTTGGTGTCGTTATCATGTTGGAATACTGCCCTGCGACCCAGTCTCAGAAGTGAGGGGATCATGCTCTGCTTCAGTATGTCACAGTATATGTTGGCATTCATGGTTCCCTCAATGAACTGTAGCTCTCCAGTGCCAGCAGCACTCATGCAGCCCCAGACCATGACACTCCCACCACCATGCTTGACTGTAGGCAAGACACACTTGTCTTTGTACTCCTCACCTGGTAATGCCACACATGCTTGACACCATCTGAACCAAATACGTTTATCTTGGTCTCATCAGACCACAGGACATGGTTCCAGTAATCCATGTCCTTAGTCTGCTTGTTTTTAGCAAACTATTTGCAGGCTTTCTTGTGCATCATCTTTAGAAGAGGCTTCCTTCAGGGACGACCATGCAGACCAATTTGATGCAGTGTGCGGCGTATGGTCTGAGCACTGACAGGCTGACCCCCCACCCCTTCAACCTCTGCTGCAGTGCTGGCAGTACTCATAGGTCTATTTCCCATAGACAACCTCTGGATATGACACTGAGCATGTGCACTCAACTTTTTTGGTCGACCATAGCAAGGCCTGTTCTGAGTGGAACCTGTCCTGTTAACAACTTCAGCCCCGTAAGGATTTCCCAGTTTAGGACCAGAGCACTATTTGCGATTCGGCACTGCGTCGCTTTAACTGACAATTGCGTGGTCATGCAACGATATATCCAAACTAAATTTGTGTCCTTTTTTTCCATATAGAGCATTCTTTTGGTGGTATTTGATCACCTCTGCGTCATTTCTGATCACCGCTATAACCAAAAAAAGAGCGACAATTTTGAAAAAAAAACAAACAAATTTCTTACTTTTTGCTAAAATACAAATCCAAAAAAAATATATAAAAAAACATTTTTTTTCATCAGTTTTGGTCGATTTATATTCTTCCTCATATTTTTGGTAAAAAAAAAATCACAAACGGCGTTTATTGATTGGTTTGCGCAAAAGTGGGCGCGTTTACGGATGATGAGAATTCATTTCTGGGGTTTTTATTTATTTTTTTTATTTTTTACTAGTAATGGCGGCGATCTGCGATTTTTTGCGGTACTGCGATATTGCACCGGACATGTTGGACATTTTTGACACTTTTTTGGGACCAATGACATTTATACAGCAATGAGAAATTGAAATGTCCACTGATTACTGTATAAATGTCATTGGCAGTGAAGGGGTTAACCTGCAGGGGGAGATCTAGGGGTTAACTGTGTTCCCTGGGTGTGTTCTAACTGTGGGGGGGGCTGGGCTACCATGGGCATGAGAGATCTAACTGATCCCAGTAACAGGGATCAGTAGATCTCCCATGCCCCCACTAACAGAGCGGGGAACTGCCGTGTTTACATCGGCGGTTCCCCGTTCTCTGGCTGTGGCCGCTCATCGCAGCTCGCCGGCGGACATCGGGTCGGCCCGAGCCGCGGGCACACTCCTCAGGAGTACGGCGGGCGTGCACATGCCCCCTAGCGGCCACTCGTAGATCGCCGCTTTTTTACGGCGATTTGTGCCCAGCATCCACACTGCTGCCATACATAGACGGTAGGCAGTGTGGAAGTGGTTAAACCGCTGTATGGTCTTGGCCACCATCCTGCAGCTCAGTTTCAGGGTCTTGGCAATCTTCTTATAGCATAGACCATCTTTATGTAGAGCAACAATTCTTTTTTTCAGATCCTCAGAGAGTTCTTTGCCATGAATTGCCATGCTGAACTTCCAGTGACCAGTATGAGAGAGTGAGAGCGATAATACCTAATTTAACACACCATCTCCCCATTCACACCTGAAACCTTGTAACACTAACAAGTCACATGACACTTATGGAGGGGAAATGGCTAATTGGGCCCAATTTGGACATTTTCACTTAGGGGTGTACTCACTTTTGTTGCCAGTGATTTAGACATTAATGGCTGTGTGTTGAGTTATTTTGAGAGGGCAGCTACAGTTCATTGAGGGAATCATGAATGCCAACATGTATTGCAACCTACTGAAGCAGAGCATGTTCCCCTCCCTTCGGAGACTGGGCCACAGGGCAGTATTCCAACATGATAACAACTCCAAACACACCTTCAAGACGACCACTGCATTTTTAAAGAAGCTGAGGGTAAAGGTGATGGACTGGCCAAGCATGTCTCCAGACCTAAACCCTATTGAGCATCTGTGGGGCATCCTCAAACGGAAGGTGAAGGAGTGCAAGGTCTCTAACATCCACCAGCTCTGTGATGTCGTCATGGAGGAGTGGAAGAGGACTCCAGTGGAAACCTGTGAAGCTCTGGTGAACTCCATGCCCAGGACGGTTAAGGCATTGCTGGAAAATAATGGTGGCCACACAAAATATTGACACTTTGGGCCCAATTTTGACATTTTCATTTAGGGGTGTACTCACTTTTGTTGCCAGCAGTTTAGACATTAATGGCTGTGTTGAGTTATTTTGAGGGGATGGCAAATTTACACTGTTATACAAGTTGTACACTCACTACTTTACATTGTAGCAAAGTGTCATTTCTTCAGTGTTGTCACATTAAAAGATATAATAACATATTTACAAAAATGTGAGGGGTGTACTAACTTTTGTGAGATACTTTAATTATAGTTCAATAGGTTCAATATTATTATGGTGCCAGTGATGTGGGATAAAATCATTAGAGCTGGGCTGTAGGAAAGTAATAGCCTTGGGCCCTCCCACCTCACATTCACCATAGATTTGCTCCAGAAATGAGCATAAATAAGCGGAGAAACTGAGCAGACACAACCAGGCATACAAGAAATGTCAGCATAATAAGCTCATGACCTCTTTGACAGAACATACATCTTTCTAAAGCCTCTGCCGCTCTGCTCCACCAACCAACATGCAGGGATGTAGTTTTCTTCTTATGGGATTATGGTATGGGCTGATTACTATATCTGTAGAACAGTCAAGGTGAATGCTTGAGGGGATATCAGTCTTGTCCCAAGGTGGGAAATGGGAAAACATTGCACATCTAGGGGATTGCTGTAAAACATAAAATGAATAATAATCATAAGCAATAATAATACAAATATCCCTTACATACAATAAGCTCAATTCACAAAGGTACATTCTAAGCACAGTGCCTGTGTGCTGGGATGAATAAACTTCCGTGCATGTGTTACATCAAGCCAAGCCAGCCAAACAAGATGGATGAAGACTTGGCACATGGAATTTGGAAAAGTCAGGGAGAAGATGCTGACAATAGGAGCTCGCAGATGTTGGACCCATTGGAGTTGAGTATTTGTGGACTTAAGTTCCTTTTTAAATTAATTCAATCTTTTATAAAAGGTGAGACTGAGTATTTGTGGACTTTAGTTTTGTTTTAAAAGAATTTAAGCTCTTTTAAAAGGTGAAGCACATATATATAGATATATTGTGGCAGGGTGTGTCTGTGCCACAGTTTAATGTGGCGGTCTGGGCAAGGTTTTCTTGGAAAAAGGCACACTAATGATGCAGGTGCCTGCTGGGTTTATGTAAGAGACAGAGTTAGAGGTTAGTGTGGCAAGGGAGCTGTGAGAGGTGCGCTTTGCACCATATTGTCTAGGACGGGACAGATTGAGACATGAGCCAGAGAGAGAGACAGTCTGGGAGAGATGGAGCAGCTGGGAAGCTGCAGAAAATATGCAGAGCTGAACTACAACGTGTGCACGTGAGTACTGGATGTGTTTGATGGTCAGGAAGATCAAAACTACTAAGTTGAGCAGTAGAGCTGCATAGAGAGCCTCTAGGCTACATATTGTTTTTCCTTATCATATTAAGGGTAAGAACCCCCTGCGTTGGAAGATATTTATGTGAATTTTGTGTTACTTTTAAATAAAAGTGGGCAGAAAAGGCCCTAAAATGTACTTCCACTGTGTAGTAAACTCACTGTTTGGCGCTACCAATAAGCCATAAAATCCCCATCTTGTCACAATACATACTGTATATATCTACAATATACTATACCAACTACTCAGAAGGGTTTAACTAATGAAACCATTATTTGTATCTTTCACCTTTTCTGTAATAACTCACTAATTTTAGTGGAGCTGCAGATAGAAGTCTTTTCTGAACAGGGTGTGCAGGTTTTAAACAAAAAGGTTAATTGCTATAGCACTCTGCAAAAGCATCAGGTTTGACTAGCATAAATCAGGTTCTTATCTTTATAGAAGAGCTGATAAGTACCAATCTGTAATCACAGCCAATCACAAGCTTGAACTTAAATATACGACTTAAAAAACAGTACAGTATTTCTTAAAAAAAAAAAAAGTATCTGAGTGTCTCATTTCCATCACAAATCCAAATAATGGGGGTGATTTCCTATTTTAGCACAGTGCACCAAGCAGAGACATGATCTTTTAACTTATACAAAGCATAAGTAACCTCATTTCATGTGTGCAGTTCAGATTTGGACACCAGATTATAAAATATACAACTTATTAAACTGGAGAAAGTGCAGAGAAGAGCAAGAATTAATTAGGAAAGGGTAATAAAGTTACTACAAGAAGTTTCTTGCCAACACTAGATTATGTACAGGTATTAAAGCTGAAGTCTCACACCTTTTATTTATTTATAGGTTATGATTTGTGACTAGTTTGTTGCTAGGATATGCCTTAAAATGTATTTTTCTTTCTCTAAAAATACTACTTCCTGCATACCCACTCCAGTGCTTTATGTTGGCAGAGCTGAGTAACTGACACACCCCTCATCACAAGTGTCCTCACACAGACACACAGGGTTCATTCACTATAGTGCGAATATGCCTTCGGGCGAATTTTAGCGCGCAGAATCGCAAATTCGCGCTAATTAGCGCGAAAATGGAATTCACTAAAGCCCTGAGGGAGAAAATAGTCCCAGAATCAAATTCACTATAACGCCCAAACAGCAGTGAGTGACTAAAAAACGAGTCGTGGTAGAAGCAAGGGAATTGCACATGGAAATAATGTTTAGAGCATGATATGATCACCTAAATTGTTTCTAAAAATGTAGTATCTTGTTTAATGATGATCTGCTTTTAAATTGTTTAAAAAAGTGATATATAACCTAAAATATATTTGAAAGTCTGAAAAGAGTCAAAATCCCCCTTTTTTCCTGACTATTCATCAGCACAACTGAGCATGCTCAGACAAGAAAATTCCCTCATTTTAACCCCCATGCCTTTTTTAGAGGGCGGTATAGTAAATTCGCAAATTCGCACTTGTCTATAATGTCTTTTTCAGAAGGAAAATTTGCGTTGGCTAATATGCCTTCTTAAGAAGCCCAATGCAAGTTTTAGCCATTGATTCTAATGATACAATTGTAACTTCCCTAAAGAAATCCTTTTCATGTTAGGGGCTCTTAAAATATTGTAAAAAAATAAATAAATAATAACAAATTATTGTAAAAAAAAATAAAAATATTCCACTTACACCAATCTCTGCCCTACTGACACCGTTCACTGCTCTACTGACACCAACCTCTGCCCTACTGACACTGTCCATTGCCCTACTGAGGCTCTCCTGGGTCTCTCCCTCCTGATTGGCTGAGATGCATCAGCAGGAGCCATTGGCTCCCGCTGCTGTCAATCATAGCCAGTGAGGTGGGAGTGGGGGGCATGACTGAGCCGCGATCCCTATAGCTTATGGACGCAAAGAGCCGACTCGGGAGTGAGCACGCACAAGTGCCCCCACAGCAAGCGACTTGCTATGGGGGCACTTAGCAAGGTGGAGTGGCCCAGTGCGGGTGTTTTGAGAAGAGGAGGATCGGGGCTGCTCTGTGCAAAGCCACTGCGCAGTGCAAGTAAATATGACATGTTTGTTATTTTTTTTAATACACTTTTTTCCCATTACAATCACTTTAATACAATTCATCTTTATATTTTAGTTTCATACAGTAAAAAAAAATTACCAAACCGGGGTTCCATGTATGGGAGGGATCTATATTATTATGCAGGATTTATATAGCATCAGCAGTTTGTGCAGCACTTTAATATCTATGTACACAACTGTTGCAAAAATGCTGGTTTTTGCTTATGTCACTGGCTGCAGGAAGCAGGAAATAATGAAAGAAAATGATGTCAGGCAGTACTGCCCAATGCAGTTCGCTATTTTTCTTGAGCTGTAGCTAACTAGTCTTTTTTTTGGTCTTTAAGGGTAAGGGAAGGTTAGGTATTAGGATGTAAATAGTTATGTATAAAATGTAATATATTGCAGCTTACCAGTCATTAAATGATATGCCTGTACTATTTTTTCTTTTTCAAGCTTACATTAAAGTGGTTCTTTGCCCTGTTTTAAAAAAAATAAAAGTCAGCAGCTACAAATATTGTAGCTGCTGAGTCTTAAAAAAAGGACACTCACCTGTCCAGGTATCTACCGCCGTCATCACCCGAACCAGTTCTTCACCAATTTTTAGGTCTCCAGCTCCGGCATTTCTACCATGGGCATTTGGTTGTTATTCTTTGCAGCTTCACAGCCAGCTGCATGCTGTTCATTCATGAGCTTCACTGTGGTTTATCATTGGTCCCGCAGCCTTCTGGGACCTGTAACATGTCCTAGAAGGTTGAGGGCAGGGAGGGCGGAGAATTTCTGGTGGATGTGCCACAGCGAGCCAACTGGAGGTGGAAGCCAGTACCTGTCAAAACCAGATACCCACCCCAGCCCTCCACAAAAAAGTCCCAAAAATAGTAGAGGAGGGAGGGATGAGGGCGCAAAGAGGAACTTCTCCTTTAGGGTGAAGTTCCACTTTAAAGATTGATTGATTTAGTTTCTAATAGCCATTTCTGTGAAAATTGTCAGAAAAAATGTGCTCTTCCATAAAATGTGCCATGTTTTGCCAGTATAAAAGTTGTGGCCCCTGATCAGCGGGGGCCGCTCCATAAGGGGTGCAGGGGTGCCCTTATCTCCATGAGGGGCACCGGACGCATGGATTTCAATGGTTTTTTTTTTATAGAAGCCCATGATAAGGGCCTGAGGCTCTAATTGGCTTAAAGAAGGCTAGGCCCACCCACTTTTGTGACATTAACGAATCAAAATTCGCTGTTGACTCCCTGATTCTCCTCCCGGCCAATCAGGAAGCCGGTCTTAAGACCAGATTGGGAGGAGAAGCGAACGGATTGGCCAGGAGGAGAAGCCTGGATGGGGTAAGTGCAGGGCTGGTGGGCGGATGGGCGGGCAATCGGGGGTTGAGGTTTGTTTGCAGCCCTCAAAAAATGGAGGACAAGCAACCACTGCCGCGATTACACCTGTCCTGATATTTGTTTGTTTATTTCCACGCTAAGGATAAAAATGTATGTGTATTTAGATACTGTGTATCAAAGACTGCAGCCCTCCTGTAATTCCCCACCTGGGGGAATAATAAGACTAATGAAGGAAAAAAGGAATGGCGCTGTCCTGTAAGGTAAATTATGTATATCAACCGAAGGTGCAAATAAGAGCAGCAACCCACTTGTAAAATTAATAAATAATGTGCAAAGGTGCAAAAAAGGGACGACAACTCACTAATAAAATTAATAAATAGTATCCATGTGTATAGATAAAATAAGCAATTTCAGTCCGTAGTTTAAAATTCTTCTTAGTAAAATTACTCTAAAAAAGGTGAGAGTCCGTTGTGAATCAATGTGAAAAAATGAAAAAATAAAAATAATAACAGCTTTGGTGACAGGGAAGTTCCAAAAAGTGACTTTAGTGCTTCATCTGTATGAATTTTCAGATCAGTGATGGCCACACGTGATCCCCCTTCACGTCCCCACTCACCACATCCAAGCACCCCTGCAGGCGTAGCCCGCCTGTAATCAATAACTCCTGGCTCCTGTGCTCCAATCCCGGTTCCCAGTGTTGCTCCAGTCGAAATCCCAGTCACAGGGCGCTCACCAGTGGAGATATAGAAAGGAAGGAAAGGAGGTTCCAAAATAGTGTAATATTGTTTAAAAGTCTTTATTGCTTTCCATAAAACCGAACAAGTGCTAATGGTCCTTTCTGCTGATAAACGCATTCGTGTAGTAACTCCTACTATTTGAGGAAGGTTTGAATCTCCTTCCTCCTGTCACGATGTGCACTCCAAACAGTGTTAAGCTCAGCCGTTCGGATCTGACTTGCGGCGTATCCTAAGCCCTGCTTTACGCGTTTCGTCATACGACGTCTTTATCAGCAGAAAGGACCGTTTTAACTTGTTCGGTACCAGGGTATGCAGGGTACCCCTGCCCGATGCCTCTGGCGACTGGAAAGGTATCAGTCATCTGGGAGTTAACTCTAATACAAGCCGCTGGAGATGCATAAAGGAGTTGAATCCATGCCACCATGTGGGGGCAAAAGCCATAGCACTGTACTAGTTGGAAAAGATAAGGCCACCCCACACTATTGAATGCCTTATGTGTATCAAGCGACACAATGGCTAGAGTGGATGGACAGTTATGAGGATATTGTAAGTTTTGAAACAGCCTCCTAATGTTCATTCTAGTAGACCAGCCAGGTATAAAACCCCCCTGATCACTTCCTATCAATTTCACAATTACCTTATTGAGGCGATTGGCCAATACTTTAGCAAGAATTTTGGCTACTACATTTATAAGAGATATTGGGCAATAGGAGTCACATTGTAAAGGATCTTTGTGAGGTTTCAATAACAGTACAATTAATGTTTCACTGCATGGGGCAGCATTGTATGTTTTAAGAAGGAGAGGACTGAGCAAGTGACTAGACCCATCCAGACCCGGTGTTTTGTGGGTTGGTAGTTGTTTAATTGCATGCGTAATTTCCTCTACAGTGACAGGTGCATCTAAATCTTCTCTGTCCTGGGCAGTCAGCTGAGGTATGGGAATTGATGTCAAGTAGTCAGTCTGTTGAGCATCAGAGAATTGGACTGGAGGTCTTTGTAAAATGAAAGAAACGCATTGACTATATCTTGAAGGTTATCACTAATTCTACCCTGGGGTGTCCTAATCTGAGATAGAGAAATAGGGATACGGTCCTGTCTGGCCAAATAGGTCAAAAGACGGCCAGCCTTGTTACCATGTTCAAAGGCCCTCTGAGTAACATGCAACATGCGTTTTTTAGTCAAGTCCAATAGGCGTAGCTCGTATTCCCTGCATTTGTGCAGCCACGAGTCTCACCTAGAGGAGTCAGGTTGTGCTACATATTCGGCCTCAGCGATCACCAATGCATCCTCCAGTTCTTTGGTGCACCGCTGAGCATTCTTACGAAGAACACCCATAATGGACTTGTGCATGGCTGAAAAATCCTCTAACCAATATGGGTTCATCCGCCAGGTAGCAGGACCCGAATCAGGTAAGAGGAGGAGTTCCAACGACAGGGGCGCATGGTCCGAGATGCCTCTTGGCAAGTATTAACCGAGGAAATCATTGGTAAAACATCTGCAGTAGTAAAAGCTAGATTAATGCGAGACATGGTTTGAAAGGAGTCAGAGTGACAAGAGTACTGACGCTCATCTGGATGTTTCCACCGCCAGAGTTCAGTGAGACTATACACTCGAGTCCAATCAAGAAAAGAAGTGTATGGTCTGCCACCAGCTCCCAAGCGATCTGACACAGGATCTAAGATGGCATTAAAGTCCCATAAGAGGGAGAAGGGATAGGTTAATTAGTAGGTATATGGAGAAAGGGGGTGGACATATATATTAACCAAGGTGAGTGTCACTGAGGGGAATCGTAGTGTAAGCACCACAAATCTGCCCTCCGGGCCAGTCTCAACTAACAAGACCTCTACCAGGAGGGATTTTGCTAATAGAATGGACACTCCTTGAGAGTAGACCATATGGGTGGCATGGCAATATGAAGTCAGCCATGGGCGTTTGAGAGCTTTGAGTCTCTCATCCACCATATGTGTCTCCTGCAGACAAATGATGTGGGGCTTCTATTTTTTAAGGAATGAGAAGACTAGTGACCACTTGTGAAGAGAGTTCATACCCCTAATATTCCAAGAAATACAGTGGTTTAGCCATTGGTTTAGCCATTGAGAAGCGAAACCAAACATGATAAACAATATGAGGAGATAGATATGAGACATTTAAGTAAAGACATGTACATTCAAAAAAGAAAACCTCAAAAACTGGTGCAAAAAAACCCTAGAAAAGTCAAAACAATTGGTAGACTCTGGGGAAACCCCTGAAGTAGGCCCAACCACATCCCGCCCATCCCACCCTGCTCCACTAACCCAAACTCAGCGAGCCTTGGATCCCTAATATGCACAGAAAAAACTCCCTATTGCTAAGGGTCAGAAAAAAAAAACAATCTGAAACACCCATGGCCTCGCCACCTCTTGGTATGGTAAGTAGCATATGCAGCAGGCTCTTAATAGCAATTCTCCCAACGTCCCGATGTTGTAGTGGGGAACTGAATAACAAATAGGCACTTTTAGTAGTAGCATACAGTTACTTGGCCCAGCACAGTATAAGTAGAAATTACGTTGGATGAGTGTATAGGTCTGAAGGCACATTATGGGATAGGATTACCGTACAAAGAACAGAGGGCCATTCAAGTCATTAGTTGAAGTCAGAGGGAAATTATGATAGTGATATCTCAGTCTAACCGCATAGTCAGGGACTCATATTTAGTAAGGCCACAGGGTACGATGAGATGATATAAATGAACAGGATCAGTTCTTGTCAGTCGCATCCCCCTTCTTCGTCGTGGTCCAAAACGATCATCCAGCCAGGCCATGGATTCTTTGGTATAGAAGGAGGCCTTACCATCACACGTGATTCTCAGTTTGGTTGGGAATAGCATGGCATATTGCAGTCCCTCTTTGCGTAGGCGGTCTTTAACTGCGGTGAAGGAGATGCGTTGATGCTGGACTTCAGCTGAGAAGTCTGGGTAATTGGATACTGTATTACCATTAAACTTGAGGAGTCCCTTCTCTCTAGCTAGACGGACGATAGTGACTTTGTCCTGGAAGTTAAGGATCCGGGCTATCATGGGGTGTGGGGGCGCCCCAGGAGGAGAAGGACGTGGAGGTGTGCGATGAGCACGCTCAATAAGGAATGCATGAGACAATGTGTTCATCCCCAGAGCGTCTTGCAACCAGGAATGAATAAAGCGTTCAGGACAGGACCCTTCTGATTGCTCGGGGGAACTCCACGAAATGGAGATTGTTCCTCCGGGAATGATACTTCAGGTTGTCCAGTTTGGCTTTAAGGGATAGTTCATCAGTAGCCATACATACAGTAGCAGATAATGGGTGCATTACATCTTCCAGAGTGCTAAAACGCTCCTCCGCGACCCCCGTTCTTTCCGCAGGCCCTGGACTTTCTGTTTAAGTAGAGAAAAGTTCATGAGGATAGCTTCTATCTGCAATGTTATGGAGGCCTTGCAGTCCTGGATTGGCAGCACGATTTGGACTAGGGAGGGTTCCGCCATGGACAGCTCAGACGCGGAGCTATCTGCTGGCTAGGGGAGCATTAGGGGATCGTATTTGTTCATCCTGTGTGGCAAAGATAGCTGGGACTGGAGCACTCACCCCTGGGGACGGCTGTGTAGGAGACTCTGCAGGAGAGGTCTCTCCTTATGGACCATCCAAGACCTGTTTCAATTCTTTAAACCTCTCCCAACAATTTCTCTCAGGACCTCACAAGGGCTTAGGAACATGCAGAAAGTCCCATGTCATATTGTCCTCCCACTCCTCCTTTGAGCTTTCAATGATCTCCATGACATGGAGGGATAGTCCAGATCCCACTCCAAAGCAACCTGGCGTTGTACCTCCCTTTGATACCGGGAGAATCTGGGTAGGCTGGCTAGGTTCCCCTTCCCAGGCTTGACTTGTTTATCTGGGGACTTCACCACCATCTGCCGGTACGTGGGTGCCCTGGTCTGGGTAGTGGAACGCCTGTTGTGGAAAGTCTGGTAGCCCACACTGGGGGTTCCTGCAGCTGATCCGGTTTCTTGAGGGGGCTCCGTCTCATCCCCTTTGGAGAAATAAAGGGACTGAGGACTTCCCGGCTCCTCCTCTTCTTCCGACCCCTCACTCGGAGACAACCACTCTACCAGGTGCTCCAATGACCCAAATTCAGCTAACAGTCTGGGTGACCCCCAGTCTATGACCCTCTGTTCTGCATTCCCGTCTGGCTCACCAGGGGGCGCTCCCCCTTAGACGCTGACCCCAGCCTAACTGGGTTGCTTGCAGAGGGGGACACAGCCCGCATTTCAGGGCCCTGGGATCCCGCTTAACAGTACTCATGGTTCCCGAGTCCCCAACCAGGCTGCAGGCCAAGCCAGTCTCTCCTTCCCCTCCGTCCTTAATTTTCGCGGGGGAGTCGCCAGGCCCCAACTCCACTCCGCCTTGAGCCGATGTCATCAGGCCCAATCCGGCCTTCCGCGGCTGCAAATGACAGAGCCCTGATCGCAGGTCCACCGAGTATTAATGTAGCTCCGAGTGAGTGGAGCGTCACAATGGCCACACCGGGCCCAGGCAGTGACGTCCATGGTGAGCATCTGGCAGTCTGGGCAGACAAGACACAGCCGCTCCATCCCATTGATGACTCCCAAGGCGATACCCCGCATGGCTCCAACCGGACCCCTGTATCGACCAGTGTCCATTCTGGCCTATCCGGCAACTGGGTCAACTCTGGCATAAGTCTTCCACTTTCCATCATCTCTCTCCTTGTGGTAACTGGTGCTAGTTGCAGGCGCATAGCTTCTTCCAGGACGTGGCGCCACCCCCACGTTTCCAGACTAGCTGGCGCCAAATGTCTTGATAAGCAAGCTTGCTCCATGTCACGATACTGTATCCCCTTGTGTGAAGGACAAAACTTTACAGACACTGACACTAGCAGGACTTGTCCAGACTTGTTGGCTCCAATGGTGGTTGCCGGTGGCAACAGTAAGTTGTAGTATCCACTGTTCTGCTGGAAAGTACACCTCAAACACAGTCTCTCCCCTTAGCAACAAGAACAGTCCCAGGCATACTTTACTGTTTGCCAGAATTGGAGCAGACATTTGCAAAGCACTTGTAATGCCCAGCTTTAGCAGAACACTGGGCATATTTGTAATCCAGTGGTAATGTCCGAATGTAGCATGGCGCAGGACATATTTGTAATCCATGGGTGCGTTCACCCGCCGTGGTTGCCACGGGTAACGACACATGGTACAAGTCACTGAATTGCAGGATTAGTATTAAAGAGCTGCTTTGGGGTGACTGGGTAAGCAGGCAGCAATACTGTTTGGCGGCTCCCGCTGGCTGTTATGGACAACAGCACCCTTATTTAGCACAGTCCAACGGCAGAGCACACAAGTCCTTTTCCACAATTAAGTCTGCATCAACAATAAAACAGGTTATCACAATCCTCTGGCTCAGTTCTCTTGCGCTTGCTCTGGGCGACGACTGGCAGCCTTGCAGGTAAATCCCGGACCGAGCCCCCAAAATGTAGCCATGTGCTCCCTTGGGAGTAGCATTAGTTTTGGTTCATCTGATAGCTGCCCTCAATCCCACCATATCTCACACATCCGTATACACTGACCATTTCGGCTCTTGTTTTTGTTTTATTTAAGGGAAATAACTTGGATGGGGAACAGGGGTAACTGTAGGATGCCCCAGAAATGATTCTACACGACCTCCATATACAGTCCTGTATATGCACACTTGCCCTACAGACCGTCTTTCACCACTCTCCAGCACATCACTTGGTTCCCAGCTTGAAAGGAAATGTATCAAGCTTTTCTATTCCTTTCTCTTTACTGCAGCTAGCACGTGGTGTTGCCTACACTCTGTCAACAAGACCTCAGGGCCACCTACTACAGGCCAGGGATCATGGGCCCCTGAATACCTAGCAAAGTACTTGGGTGCTAGCTGGGCCTTTGATGGACTACAACTTCCAGCCCATCCCTCTTCCAGGCCACCACACGGACCTGCTTTCCTCACAGTGACACTCCTTCCCATGACTGGCTCCCAAGGCTTCCACAGACTGTCCACTCCCAGCCTGCTTCAGCACTTTCTCCTCCAGCTCCCAGGATCTGTCACTCACCAACTCCAGTGGACTCTTTAAAGTGTCTCAGTATCACCTCTGCTGCCCTCCTGTTCCCTTGTGGGACTCCAGGAATCACCTCCACTCCTGGCTGCACCCAAACCTCCAGGCCTCAAGGTCACCCCCCCAGACTGGGGGCTCCCTCCCAGGTAGAGGCCTCCACAGAACCTCTGCTACATCTTCCCATTTCCACCTCCAGCAACTCCTCCCAGACTGACCCAGCCCCGAGTATGAGAAGGCCTGCCCCCTGCCATTCAAGATTGGGGATTGGTCAGGGCTTCCCATAACACTCCAGATGATGACACCTCTTGTCCCACCTTCATTCTGGAAAGTTCCAGTGCTTCACAGAAGAAAGTAGGAGGGTTTAGTGACATCATCTGTTGGAATGGCCCAGCCCTACCTGAGCCACTCCCCAAGCCCAGATCAAAACATTCAGGCCTGCTCCTACAGTCAGGCCCGACTAAATTTTGCCTCTCCTGCAAAAAAAACTATCTCACAAAAATGCCTACACTATGGGGGCGCTACAATTGTACAAAATAATTGTATAATGTATGGTCAGCCTTAGATGAGAATTCTGCAGAGATTGGCATCAATTTATATGTTGCCTCTCTCGGCAAGATTTAGGATTCGCCCATCATTGGAAAGAGAGAAAGATGAAGAAGAGGAGATAAAGAAGAGGACTTGTGATCAGGGCTGCTGATATAAATCACAGGGCCCCATGCAGACTACCAGACAGGGCCCCCCCATTCCCAAAAGAAAATATCCAAGCAACATTTCACTAAAACTACACTAAAATCATTATTAGCTGACACAAACACAATATAACTTACAAAATTCCTGCTAAATATAAAATATAAAACTGTATTGAGTTAAAAATAAAGCTCTGTGTGTCATTGGGGTCTTGAGGCTCATTCACATGGGCGTTGTGGCCTGTAAAGTGTGAATCAAGTTTCTTTATGTGGCTGGAGCCACCTGGGGCTGTGTGCAGTCAGCCTATGTTACACTATGGGAACGCATCAACTGTACAAACACAGTGGCAGGTCTTAGTTTGACAGGTGTTTGGGAGCAGGTGTATGGCCCAGAACACAGACAGTGAGCTTTTGGCGCCACTCCCACCTGCACACCTGTTAAATTAGTACCCGCAGCTGTGTTTTTACAGCCTCTGCATCCTCATCATCCTCATAGAGTAACAGGCAGCTCCCACACTATGAAGAAACCACTCATTCACACGACGAGTACCTGTGTGAATAAGCCCTTAATTATTTATTTATTTATTTTTTCATTATTTTTAACAGTTTTAACCCTGTCTAAACAGACCCCTGATGTCTTACTTCTGGGACAGAGAAAGAGGTTGAGGACATCGATCACCAATCCTTTCTCTGCAGTCTCAGCTGCATTGCAGATGAAAGAACAGGATGTGCACAAATACAGAGGCTCCTGTTCATTCACAAACCGAGGCATAGTAAACACAGTTTACTATGCTTCATTTACAAATGAACACAGTGAGTGATTGGTACCAATCACTCACTGTGTTCATTCAGGAAAGGAAGGGGGCTGGTAAAAAATGACACTCTCCATCCTGAAGTGATCCCCCTGTGTGCCTGCAGCGCATGACAGACAGTGGGAGGGAGAGGAGGAGAAGCTGACAGGGAGAGTGGGGGGGGGGCATCCTGGACAGAGAGATTGATCAGCATGGTGGGGGTGGCAATTACTGGAACTGATCCCCCTGTACCCCCCACCACAGCAGCTGAAAGCTGGAAGAAGAGAGAGGAGAAGCCAGCTGTGAGGCAGGGTGAGTCAAAGGGGATCCGTTTCAGGGATTGCTCCCCACCCGCCCACCAATTAATTATCTCTCCCATGCTTTCTATGAAAATGAAAAAAATATAATGAAAAAATAATATAAAAACTATGAATATATTGAAATGAATATAGGTTATTGTAGGTAAGGGAAAGGGACTGACCTGAAGATGTGAATGCAATTGAATCCTCTAATGATGCTAGATCTAAGCGATAAAAAATAAAACACATTATCCAGATCAGTTAGTAAATGGGTCAATAGAGGGTGCTGAGAAGTGATATATGGATTTGCAGCGGGAACAACCTAATGGGTGGTGACAGTGTAGAGGGAGAAAAAGCAAAGTTGCATAGGATAGGGGAATGAGAGATTTGTAGCAGTGAACTGAAGGGAACCAGTCTGTGGGAGAGGAGTGGGAAGCCCAGTTACATAAAGAACACTGTCCCTGCTTGGAAAATAAAAGGCAGCTGCTGAAAGTTGTAGAAGCAAATTCTGCATCCCATCGGAATGTAGCTGATCAGCTGTGGAGGGAGAGGAAGACAGAGTGTAGGGGGAGAAAGCAGAGAAAAATATATAGGCTGGGTATAGGCTGGGCAGTAGTAGCACGGGATCGGCAGAAAGATGGGTTAGTATGATAAGGGGAGAATAGGAGTGAAGGACTGCGGAGAGACTAACTGGGAGAAATCAGTGGGACAGAGAAGAGAGGAAGATAAGAGCAGGATTGCAGAGATGGAGGGGTGATATATGAGAGGGTGAGTCAGAAGAGAAGAATCTAGAGGGAAGAGGGGATAGGGATGAGATACAAAGTTACAGAGAACCTTAACAAGTGGAATCAGACTGAGTATAGCTAACATAAGAGCAGAGCTGCACTGCAAGAGAATGACAAGAGGAGCAGACTGTAGTTTAGTGGCTGCAAATGTACTTGTTAGCTGCTGGGGCCTCCCTGTTCAACTCATGGGGTCCAGGCCCCTTACAGGAGGACTGGTGATACCCCCCTGCTTGTGATGCCACCAGAGTGGAGTGAAGACACTTGGTATAAAGGTGTGTACACAGAATTACGCTTTTTCCTACACCCTCAAATGTGTTCCCTGGGTTCAGATTCAGAGTACTTTATTAATCCTAATATAGAATAGTCCAAATACCAGGAACTTTATGTCAGAAGTGTCTAGCACTCCTGCTCCTCATTCCAGCATCCTGAGTTTGGCTATGGCATTCTCCTTGTCTCGCTCTAAAAAAAGAGTGAGTTTTTCAGAGACAGAAACTGAGTGTTTAAATGATACTTTGGCGGCTTCGGCATCTGATGTTTCAATGGATCCGTCTGGTCCGTCTTCATCAGCTACCACCTCTGCAATTTCAAAAAACGGACAAAGCAACAGAAAAAAGAAATTTCACAAGAAAAAACAAACAAAACCACGCGCAGAGGTGGCAGAAGGCACCGGAGATCCTGCCCAAAAGCGATACCCTTTGAGAGCTCAGACGCCGAAAGACAAGTAAAGACTTTTAGTAATGTCTTAAATTTATCTAATCGTGCTTTGACTATTAATGAGATGTCTTTGTTGTCCAAGGGTCTTAACTTTTGTCCCCAAGCCCATTTTAATCCCTTTGAAACTATTTTGGATATCAATAAATTTGTACGAGCGCTTACGCTCAAAAAACATTTTTTTCAGGAGCATGGGGGAGAGACTAGTGTGTGGACCTGACCTACCCTATCTTTCGTCTTCCTCGGAAGTTACACTGAGATGTTTGGGGAAGACCTCAGACCCGGTTCCCCTGTAGTCTATACAGGAGCTCCATGTCTAGGAGGTCTAGGCATTATCGTGTATTGAGGGACTTTAAAACAACGAGTAAATAGTAATATAGTCCACGATCCCCCCCTCGTGACTGTGATCAGAGAGGGGGTACGAGGACTTTTTTTACAAAAAACTCGCATTCGCGAGCATGTTTAAATAACT
>BLSH010145660.1:2790264-2803738 GCA_018402905.1 Glandirana rugosa | reverse complement strand
CAAAGTATAAGGGACTTACAGGATAAAAATTCACAGTGCGAATGGGGATTGTGTCTACCAGTCTGTGATATCGATCGAAAACACAAAAAGTGGGTTTCCCTGCGTCATGAGTCACCGGGGGTCCGTTTTGTCCATGAACGTCGACCGTCTGTCCGTCTCACCAAGGTACTGTCAGACCCATATGTTCTGTCCGTCTCAAGTCTCTTATCACCTATAGACTAGGTTCCAGCAGTTGTTCCCTTATGTTTGTCGTCTCGTCCTGTCTGTTCGTCGGACTTGTACACATTGTTTGTGTCATAGTTCGTACTGTGACGTTTGAACCGAACGAATTTAGTCAGGTGGGTCTTGATGTACTTCTCATGGACTGTTGAATCCTGTATGATGTTTTACTGAATAAACACAATTCGTTTGGAAGTTCCTGTGGTGCTGTCAAAACCTTTATTGATGTATTGCATTCTCCTTGTCTGCCTGTCCACCTGCAAGGTGATTAACGTGGCCAGTGTCTGGGTGGACTGATTTAAGCAAGCCAAGTTTGCAGTGTCATGCTTGATACTGTGTTTGTTACACATGTTCAGGCTGCTTGTCTGTCCTGCTCTGCTGTTTGTATTCCCTTGTTGACGACCTTGGATCAGATATCCACTATTCTCTGAACTCTGCCTGTCTTGTATACCCAGACTGTCATGGAACCACTCTGCCTGTCTGCCAGCTGCAAGTACCTGTTTTGCCTGGGGGCCACTGAGTACTGCGTCCCTTTGGGTGAAAAACACAAAAGCTAGCTATAGTGTCTGACCATCTGTGTTAGGGGTAAGCGTGACACTTAAAAATAGGACATTCAGGGAATATGAAACCCCCCTATCAGTCATGTAATTGATTCCCCCACCACAACCATAAAGCCTCAGCCTTGGACTGAGTAATGCTGTCATAACCCTTTTCTACAAAAAATGTATATAACATAAGGTAGATTGTGTCATCAGTGCATGGTAGTTGACAATCTATGGTTCAGCACCCCTTCCGGGTACGTATTTCTGAGGAAGACTCTTTTATTAGACCAATAGGTGTACTTAACACATTGCAGTGAGGTAGCAAAATGACCGATTTTTTTCCTTCCCTTACTGTATATTTATTCTTATTTCCCATTATATCCCCACCACCCAGGAACCCCTCTTGTTACCGTTTTTGGCAACTAATCGTGTTTGGCCAATTTTTGTTTGTTTTCCATATCGGTAAGTCGGCCTCTGTTGTGATGTGTTTTTTTTTTTCCCCTTCTCAAATTATGGATTTTCTCAACATTTTATCCTGTCATCTGAAATATTTTCTGCAGTGGATGTCCCTTGATTACCAGATTATAAGTATGAAACATCCGGTCCCGGGTCAGTATTTCATTCCGTGATATTTGTGACATTTGTTGACATTTTGATGTTCATTATGTTTATTTTTGCATTTGTTCTTTTTCCTTATGTAGATGATTATTGCTTTTAATTACCGACCACCTACCCCTGAGGAAGATATCTCATTCTGTTACATCGAAATGCGTTGGTTCTTGCTCTACCCCCAATGTGGGGCAGACCAGTGGTCTTTTAACCATTTCACCATTTTGTCATTACATTTGTCACTTGTTATCGTGTTATTATGGGGACACACTCTTCCTGTTCCCTTGTGCACTTATGTCTTATGTTGCTTTGATTATATGCGTTGTATTACCATTTTTAATGTGTACAAATAAACTTTGATTGTTTTTATAATTTGTTCTCCTCTTGATGAGTTGGTTGTCCCAATTTACCGTCCCATTTAGGGGGTTCTTGCTCTGTTTTCCTATGGTTCAGCAATGGGCTCAAAACGTACTAGTTATGAAAGGACTCTTTTTTCAAAAAATCTTGCATTTAAGTAATTGCATAAACCTATTCAAGCTAAATTGCACTTTCAGTTTTTGTACATTGACTAAATGCATTCCAGGTGTGTAAAAACAAAAGGTGGGCAAAATACTTCCGGTTTGTTAGTTTTTTTGGAAAACAGCCACAGCCAGTAAAAAAGCTGCATAGAAGGGCACTTGCACTGTGTGGAAGCAGTGGTTTCTCTGCAGACTTCCAACATGTCTCCTACCAAGTCAGACCTGTAGCTCTGGATTCAGCAAAGCTCATGCTCTCTGCTAATTGGCGAGCTCTAGGTCTAACTCAGAAGGGTGTTAAACCTCTGCAGAGGCTACTAATTCCACACGGAGAGCAAGGGTCCTTCTCTGCAGTATGTTGGCATGGGACAGGCTTTTATACTCAGGCTGTGCTTGGTTTTTAAGGAAAACTGACAATTCAGTTTGGGTTTAAACCCATCGATTTTACAGTTTACCAAAACAGGTAAGTGCAAGGTATACCATTAATGATAAGTATCACATTTGATTTTGTCATCAACCAAACTGTCAAGCCATCCAATGGCTGGTGTCATAACTGATTTAATGGTCAGCACCATGGCATCTGCGGATCAAACAGAGGCTAGGATGGCTGCTTCCTTGACTGTAATGTAAAGCTTAGGAGGGTTAAGTTCCACTTTAACTTTCTTTTACATTTAGCTTTGAATCTTTTCCATTTGAATTTCAACATACTTTTCTCAAGCCTGTTTAGGATGAATGACCTAGATGTACTTCCGAAGGGTAGACTAGTCCATCATAATGACTACAGTATGCTATTTATATTATCTTCACAAATGTATTCACCTCATTTTTTTTTTTTGTTAAAAGCCTCAGTCCCATCATCTCCATCTGCTGTTCCGACCACAGAGAGCCATTCGTAAAACATCAGAAAGGACATTCAGCTACAAGAGAAATTGCCCCAAATAATTTTCTCTGTGGGAAAACACGCAAAAGAGGATCGCGAGGCTGTTCACATTGAAAAGCCAGCATAATGAGGAGATAAAACTCATTAGTAACAAAACACAGTTCATTAATTCTAATTTGGGACTTTTTAATAATGCTATCAATTCATTCTAGGTGGTGGTCAGGAGGCAGTTAAGCATTCTCATGCATAGCAAGCTGCAAGAAACTAAGCCCGGGGCAGCTTCTGTCAATTGGAAATACAATATCACACTGTCTGAAAAAGTACTTGAAGAGGAGGAATTGAATGCACTATCAAAGACGAAAGATGGTCAAATCCACACGAGACACAAAAAGCCTGAAGGAGGGGGACATAATAATAGAATAACCTTATATTATTTTGTGTGCGTATTAGGTATACATGTGTATTTCCCCTGAGGAATGCAGTTAAATGAGGATATTGCTCTCTTTTCTTGGGAAAATCCCACGATGCTTTGGAATATTTCATGGTATGCTATTATGTGATAAGGGACGTTGATGTCACGGATGGAGCATAATGGATGCATATAAACATTTAAGGAGTAGCAGGCCCACTCAAAACTGACTCAGGCAAGGTCTCCAATAAAATTCAATTCTATAGTAAGATTTTAAATTTAAGGTTGACGTGTTTCCGCTTTTGCTGCCAAATTGGGATAACACCTACTTTATATTTGTTACATGTCAAAATTGAAAAAATATGTTAAAATTGCTGGCTACTTATTTAAGTGCTTTTTACTTGCTTAAAATCCTTCACATGTCCTCCCTACTTTGTGATGTTTAAGAGGGGACTGTGGAGTAAAGTTTAACATAACTAGCTCTGTCTGTACTGTGTTCACAGCTCTCCATTATCTGCTATAAACTAGATTTGAACAATGTCTGTCCTAATAAAGGGTTAAATATTTATGTAGAACTCACTCTGACAGAAGCCTGAAGTTTAGGCCCCTAGGGTCTTTTCCCGTAGTTGCCCCAGGCATGCAACCACAATCGCTCCTTATGCTCAATGAACAGTCTAGGGGTATGCTTTTCTGATGCTTTATTGTAGAACTTGAACTTGGATAGGCTCAGGGTAACTGTGCAATACTGTACACACTAATATCATTGAATAATTGGTTGCCTCCTTCCAATACCTTCTAGACAGTTCCCAAGTGATACCAGATTAGATCCCCAAAAGTCCCTCAGTCAGCTTCAGTAACTTTCAGTAGAGGAGGCCCCCAGGCTAGCCTAGCTGGAACCTCGAACAGCAGACACATGGATCTCCTCAGGGGCAAGACACTTCTTCTCTAAGTGCCAGTTCGCACCACAAAAATGTCCTCCAGATCCCTTCTGGATGTGTTTCTGCATGTGCACCTTTAGCATTTTACCTTATTCCAGGACAGTTCTGTGCCAGAAAAAATCAGCATGTTGTACTTTTTTCCTGTAACTGATAAGCACTGGAATGCACTGTGCTGGTGTGAACTATGTCATTGGAACCCATATAACCTACTTTCCATGCTTTTTTGATGCAGAAAAAAAGCACTGCACTGCATGTGGTGTGAACGGGCCCTAAGTTTCCGTGTATTTATACACACTCCCAGCCACCATCTGGGCACCTGTCCCCAGCGATTGGCCAGGGCTGCATAAAATTTCAGCTGTTGATTAGACTCTCCCTGCCCACTATCTTCCAGAACATTTCCAGACAGACAGAGGGAAGCAGTCAACCCTGCAGCCAGAGGAACACAGAACAAACCTGAATAAACCCATACAGCTACACAGATTACAGTGAGCCACACCTAAATTTACCCAACCTAGCACCTATCTGGGAGGATGCTACATTTAGAAACTGATCGCCTGCATTGTATGTTAATGAGGAATAGTTAAGTCTGTGTGGGGGAAAGGCACAATGAGACTGCCCAGAAATTCTTAGACTCAGCCTTGACATCTTCTCCTTAGAAACATCTAAAAGGTAGCTTTCCCATTCTGACTGGACATCATATGACATCCTACTGAACAAGCTGCTCGTGCACGACCCCGAGGGTGCGCAGTATGGCGATCGGTGGTGCAGTGTGTCGCCCGGACACACCGCATCCCCGATCACGGTAAAGAGCCTATGGCGTAGGCTCTTTACCACATGATCAGCTGTGTCCAATCACAGCTGATCACAGCATAATTAGGAAGTGTCGGTTATCAGCATTCCTCTAGTCGCGCTGACACAGCGTGAGTAGAGTAGAGCCGATAAGTGGTTCCCCTGACGGGGGGGGGGGGGAGTCTGCGCTGATAATCAGTGCATTGGGTATCAGTGCAGCCCCATCAGCAATGCCTGCCAGTGCCCCCAGTGATGCCCACCTGTGTCCACAGTGATGCCCACCTGTGCCCACTAGTGATGCCAATAAGTGCCCCCCAGTGGTGAAAATCAGTGCCCATCATTGATGCCAATCAATGCTTATCATTGATCTCAATCAGTGCCCATCAGTGCTGCCTGTCAGTGCCATCTATCAGTGCCGCCCATCAGTGCCACTTATCAGCGCCCAGTAGTGCTGCCTATCAGTGCCCACCAGTGTTGCATATCAGTGATCATCAGTCCTGCATATCAGTGCCCATCAGTGCTGCATATTAATGCTTCCTAATCAGTGCCCATCAGTGCTGCCTGTCAGTGCCATCTATCAGTGCCACTTATCAGTGCCCATTAGTGCCACCTATCAGTGCCCACCAGTGCTGCATATCAGCGCTCATCAGTGCTGTATATTAATGCTTCCTAATCAATGCCCATCAGTGCCACCTCATCAGTGCAGTCTATAAGTGCCCATCAGTGCAGTCTCATCAGCGCACATCAATGGAGGAGAAAAATTACTTATTTACAACATTTTGGAACAAAAACTAAGAAAACCTTTTTTTTCAAAATTTTCAGTTTTTTAGCAAAAAATTAAAAAATAATTGGTGATTAACCACTTCAGCCCCGGAAGGATTTCACACTTTAGGACCAGAGCACTTTTTGTGATTCGGCACTGCGTTGCTTTAACTGACAATTGCGCGGTCGTGCAACGTTGTACCCAAACGAAATTTGCATCCTTTTTTTCCCACAAATAGAGTCTTCTTTTGGTGGTATTTGATCATTGCTGCGTCATTTCTGATCGCCGCTATAAACAAAAGCAAAAAAACCCAAATTTCTTACTTTTTGCTAAAATACAAATACAAAAAAAAATACAAAAAAACATTTTTTTTCATCGGCTTTGGCCGATTTATATTCTTCCTCATATTTGTGATAAAAAAAATTGCAATCGGCGTTTATTGATTGGTTTGCGCAAAAGTGGCCGCGTTTACGGATGATGAGAATTCATTTCTGGGTTTTTGTTTTTTTTACTAGTAATGGTGGCGATCTGGGGTTTTTAGCGGTACTGCAACATTGGGGCAGACATTTCGGACCATTTTGACACTTTTTTGGGACCATTGGCATTTATACAGTGATCAGTGCTATAAAAATGCACTGATTACTGTGTAAATGCCATTGGCAGTGAAGGGGGCGCTCTAAGGGTTAACTGTGTTCCCTGGGCGTGTTCAAACAGTGTGTGGGCTGCCCTAGCAGGGGAAGGGAAGTGATCCCAGCTTCCATGTAGAGGAAGGCTGTGATCACAGCCCTTCCCCCTCTCACAGAACAGAGGTCCGTGTTTACTTACACGGACCTCCGTTCTTTCATTGCAGGGGGGCATCGCGGGTAGCCGGCGGCGATCGAGTCCACCGCACCCGCTCCCTGGCCCCCCCGAACACAGAGAGTGCGCGGGCCCGCCTCCGGTGGCGCGCTCGCTCGCGGTGCATGATCTCGCAGCCGCCGTCATATGACGGCGGTTTGAGATATCGAGCCACTTTGTCGCCGTCAACCGGTCTGCAAGTGGTTAAGTACCACAAAAAGAAAGCTGTATCTGTCTCAAAAAATGATAAACATTTTGTTTGGGTACAGTGTTGCATAACCGTGCAATTGTCATTCAAAGTGTGACAGTGCTGAAAGCTGAAAATTGGCCTATGCAGGAAGGGGGTGAAAGTGCCCAGTATTGAAGTGGTTAATAGCCCAACACTGTGTAAAATTAACCTTTTCTGCAATCCTCACCTTCTTCCCTCCTGATGTTGTCCCCTGCAGACTTACAATGCTGTGGTCCAGTGCTGGTCCTCTTTCTGACACCCAGCATCATACAACCTACTTCCTCTGAGCCCAGGATGTCATTGACCCGCATCTACATCACCACACTTACAATACAAAGCTGAACACAGTTGCTGTCTGTCAGTAGAGCAGTGGTTCTCTCTGCATTATGGTGGACCACCAATCAAGAGGAGGAAGAGGACCCTGCATGTCATGTGCCAAGCTATAAGACCTCTGGCAAAAGGAATGTATACAATAGAATAAATAAATGTGGTCATGGGTCCTGAGGGGGAAGGAGTCTTTTGGGCTGACTACCCAAGCTGAAGTTGGGCTTTAAAAGAACAACTTTAGCAAAAAGGGAAATAAAGTACATAGAGTTAACAGTCCTTCTAAATGTTATTTGTTAACGCAGGCGGATTGAACATTTCACATTCTAGGCAGCACTGTAACTTTTTTAAAGTTTGTCATAATTACCTGTAATCTTTATAATTAACTGCAATCATCGTCTGTGCATGAAAAGAGCACTGCTTTCAGAAATGAGAAAAGAGGCAGAGGATAAGAGTTAGAGGCACACATTAAAATCTGAAGTTCAGCTTTAAGCCAGGAAATGGTACGAGAGAAGCTGGATCCAGTATTGTGAGTCAAAGGCCACCTTTCCTGCTCCAATCACATGTACACTCATGGTATTCAGACTGTGCCTGCTCATGCAACTTAAACCTGAATTCCAGTCAAAAAGCTAAATGCATATACAGCATCTCACAAAAGTGAGTACACCCCTCACATTTTTGTAAATATTTTATTATATCTTTTCATGTGACAACACTGAAGAAATTACACTTTGCTACAGTGTAAAGTAGTGAGTATACAGCTTGTATAACAGTGTACATTTGCTGTCCCCTCAAAATAACTCAACGCACAGTCATTAATGCCTAAACCACTGGCAACAAAAGTGAATACACCCCTAAGTGAAAATGTCCAAATTAGGCCCAATTTAACCATTTTCCCTCCCCGGTGTCATGTGACTCATTCGTTTTACAAGGTCTCCGGTGTGAATGGGGAGCAGGTGTGTTAAATTTGGTGTTATCGCTCTCACTCTCTCATACAGATCACTGGGTGGTCAACATGGCACCTCATAGCAAAGAACTCTGAGGGAAAAAAAAATTGTTGCTCTACATAAAGATGGCCTAGGCTATAAGAAGATTGCCAAACCCCTGAAACTGAGCTGCAGAGCGGTGGTCAAGACCATACATCGGTGTAACAGGAGAGGTTCCACTCAGAACAGGCCTCGCCATGGTCGACCAAAGAAGTTGAGTGCACATGCTCAGCGGCATATCCAGAGGTTGTCTTTGGGAAATAGATGTATGAGTGCTGCCAGCATTGCTGCAGAGGTTGAAGGGGTGGGGGGGTCAGCCTGTCAGTGCTCAGACCATACACTGCACACTGCATCAAATTGGTCTGCATGGCTGTCCTCTTAGAAGGAAGCCTCTTCTTAAGATTATGCACAAGAAAGCTTGCAAACAGTTTGCTGAAGACAAGCAGACTAGGACATGGATTACTGTAACCATGTCATGGGGTCTGATGAGTCCAAGATACACTTATTTGGTTTAGTTGGTGTCAAGCATGTGTGGGGGGCAACCGGGTGAGGAGTACAAAGACAAGTGTATCTTGCCTACAGTCAAGCATGGTGGTGGGAGTGTCATGGTCTGGGGCTGCATGAGTGCTGCCAGCGCTGGGGAGCTACAGTTCATTGAGGGAATCATGAATGCCAACATGTATTGCAACCTACTGAAGCAGAGCATGTTCCCCTCCCTTTGGAGACTGGGCCACAGGGCAGTATTCCAACATGATAACAACTCCAAACACACCTTCAAGACGACCACTGCCTTGTTAAAGAAGCTGAGGGTAAAGGTGATGGACTGGCCAAGCATGTCTCCAGACCTAAGCCCTATTGAGCATCTGTGGGGCATCTTCAAACAGAAGGTGGAGGAGTGCAAGGTCTCTAACATCCACCAGCTCCGTGATGTCATCATGGAGGAGTGGAAGAGGACTCCAGTGGCAACCTGTGAAGCTCTGGTGAACTCAATGCCCAGGATGGTTAAGGCAGTGCTGGAAAATAATGGTGGCCACACAAAATATTGACACTTTGGGCCCAATTTGAACATTTTCATTTAGGGGTGTACTCACTTTTGTTGCCAGCAGTTTAGACACTAATGGCTGTGTTGAGTTATTTTGAGGGGACAGCAAATTTACACTGTTATACAAGCTGTACACTCACTACTTTACATCGTAGCAAAGTGTCATTTCTTCAGTGTTGTCACATGAAAAGATAAAATAAAATATTTTAAAAAATGTGAGGAGTGTACTCACTTTTGTGAGATACTATATATATATATATTAAGAATGTTGATAGTTTCTTTTTATCAATTAACAAAATGGAAGGTACATGAACAGAGAAGAGAAATCCAAATCCAATCAATACTTGGTGTGACCACCCTTTGCCTTCAAAATGTAATCCGTTCCTCAATTCTTCTAGGTACACTTGCATACAGTTTTTGAAGGCACTCAGCAGGTAGGTTGTTCCAAACATCTTGGAGAACTAACCCCAGATCTTCTGTGGATTTAGGCTGCCTCAAATCCCTCTCTTTCTGTAGTCCCAGACAGACTTGATGATATTGAGATCAAGACTTCCAGGACTGGAAGAAATTGTATAAATCTTATTTTTTGCAGGTCATGCTTTATTTCATTTTTTTAAATTAATTCAATGGCAGCGTCCTTTTAAGAATAAATGTTGCAATTTTTTAATTAATTCACAATTAATGCTTTTATTATTGGTGTATTTTAATATCTGCCAGGAGTTGAACTTTTAGGCTGGGTTCACACTGGAACCCGTAGTGGCTTCCAGCAGGGGTCTGGTGCATGCTGGTTCAAAGTTTCAGGTCCGATTTCAGCCCGAATTTTGGGCTGAATTTGGACCTGAAACAGACCAAAAGATGCGTTTTTGTGCAGACCGCATGCAGAGATGTGTGAAATGGCTCCAATTCTCCTGCTTCGTAAATTGGATGCGGAGAAACCCGCATCCAATTCACATAGGTGTGACCCCAGCCGAAAGTTCTCCCATGGATACATCAGTTGCTGCAACCCAATTTTTTTAAAGCTCCTCTTTGCACTAGCACAGGCACACCCTAAGTCATTTGGTTTCCAACTTTCAAGGGGGCGTCCATCAATCCTTTTACCTCTGATCTGTCATGTTTAGGTCTGAAAAAAACACAAAAGGACACTGATTTTTTTCTGTGTTTTTTTTTTAGACCTCAGGGGTAATCGGAGACTTGGAGGCAATCGGATGTAAACTGATGCACATCTGTTTACATATGCCTGCCCATAGACTAACATTGAACATTCAATCAGATTTGCCTAAAAAACGAACAGGCAGAACTGATCAGATCGCTCCTGTGAAAGGACCCTGATGATGGTAGGGGTTCATTAATTTAACCTCTTCGCGCTGAGCGCACACAAATATGCGGCCTCTCGGCAGCCGGGCCTTGGTGCCGAACCAGGGCCGATCCTAGGGTTACAGATGCCTGGGTGCAGAAATATTCCTGGCGCCCCCCCCCCATATCGGTGTGGTCATCTTACTAACTCCTCCCCTATACACATGTTTTTATGGCAACAAGTCAATGGCACAACACCTGAGGATAATGCTCAACAGCTTATCCCTGGTAATTCTAAACTTTTGAGTTTACAGTTGTTTCAGTAAGACTAAACTGCAAGCATGCAAACCACATCCTGAATTTTACCAGCATTAAAGAGATGGCAAAGTCTCATGGTTTTTCACCTTCATACAGTCTATGCATTGAGGTGAAAAACCTTTTGTGCTGCAGCTGCCCCCAGAGCCCCCCTTTTTCTTACCTGAACCCAATCATTCCAGCGATGTGCACGAGCCCAGCGGCTCCAGCCACTGTCTTTATTGTATAGATTGATCCAATAGCCAATGGCTCCTGCTGCTGTCAATCAAACCTAGTGACATGGGAGTGGGTCCAAGTCCTGCTGTCTATGTCAATGAACTTGTGAGCGCATCCGCACGGGTGCCCCCAGGGAAACTGCTCCCTGTGGGGGCACCTGATGAAGAGAAGGAGCCAGGAGCGCCCCCGGGGGACCCAAGAAAAGGAGTATCGAGGCCGCTCTGTGCAAAACTCTGGCACAGAGCAGGTAAGTATAACAGGTTTGTTATTTAAAAAAAAAAAATGTTACAATCACTTTAACTAATCGCAGCTCTACTACTTAGCAATGTAGGTATTTGGAAACACAAACTTGAATGCAGTAAAAGTCTGCAGCTCCCGTTGGCTCCTTTAACATTTCCAACACAGATCAAGGAACCTGAAATAATCCTTCCAAAGGACGTGTTAGCACTTAAATCATCTCAGCACCATGCTTGATATGTTGTCAGGATGATTGAATCACATTATTTCTATTACTACATTGTAATATAGAATGAAATAGTTCAACTCACCATATTGCAGAATCAGTGGGAACCCTGAGCTTGTCACTTGCCACCAGATGCAGCATGCCACCGTCACCTGCCACCAGATGCAGCTTGTCACTTGCCACTCTTGCCTACCACCAGATGCAGTTGTCAATTGCCACCATCCCCTGCCACCAGATGCAGTGCATCACTTGCCACCGTCGCCTGCCACCAGATGTAGCATGTCACTTGCCACCATCACCTGTCACCAGATGTAGGTTGTCACTTGCCACCATCAGCTGTCACCAGATGTAGGTTGTCACTTGCCACCATCAGCTGTCACCAGATGTAGGTTGTCACTTGCCACCATCAGCTGTCACCAGATGTAGCATGTCACTTACCACCATCACCTGTCACCAGATGTAGTTTGTAACTTGCCATTGTCACCTGTCACCCAATGTAGCTTGTCACTTGCCATCATTACCTGTCACCAAATGTAGCATGTCACTTGCCACTGTCACCTGTCACCCAATGTAGCTTGTCACTTGCTATCATTACCTGTCACCAGATGTAGTTTGTCACTTGCCACCATCACCTGTCACCAGATGTAGCATGTCACTTGCCACCATCACCTGTCACCAGATGTAGCATGTCACTTGCCACCATCATCACCTGTCACCAGATGTAGTTTGTTACTTGACACCATCACCTGTCACCAGATGTAGTTTGTCACTTGCCACCATCACATGTCATCAGATGTAGCTTGCCACTTGCCACTGTCACCAGATGTTGCTCATCACTTGCCACCGTCACCTGTCACCAGATGTAGCTTTTCCCTTGCCACCATCACCTGTCACCAGATGTAGTTTGTCACTTGCCACCGTCACCTGTCACCAGATGTAGTTTGTCACTTGCCACGTCACCTGTCACCAGATGTAGCATGTCACTTGCCACCTTCACCTGTCACCAGATGTAGCTTTTCACTTGCCACCATCACCTGTCACCAGATGTAGTTTGTCACTTGCCACCATCACCTGTCACCAGATGTAGTTTGTCACTTGCCACCTTCACCTGCCACCAGATGTAGTTTGTCACTTGCCACCTTCACCTGCCACCAGATGTAGTTTGTTACTTGACACCATCACCTGTCACCAGATGTAGTTTGTCACTTGCCACCATCACATGTCATCAGATGTAGCTTGCCACTTGCCACTGTCACCAGATGTTGCTCATCACTTGCCACCGTCACCTGTCACCAGATGTAGCTTTTCCCTTGCCACCATCACCTGTCACCAGATGTAGTTTGTCACTTGCCACCGTCACCTGTCACCAGATGTAGTTTGTCACTTGCCACGTCACCTGTCACCAGATGTAGCATGTCACTTGCCACCTTCACCTGTCACCAGATGTAGCTTTTCACTTGCCACCATCACCTGTCACCAGATGTAGTTTGTCACTTGCCACCTTCACCTGTCACCAGATGTAGCTTTTCACTTGCCACCATCACCTGTCACCAGATGTAGTTTGTCACTTGCCACCTTCACCTGTCACCAGATGTAGCTTGTCACTTGCCACCATCAGCTGTCACCAGATGTAGTTTGTCACTTGCCACCATCACCTGTCACCAGATGTAGTTTGTCACTTGCCACCTTCACCTGCCATCAGATGTAGCTTTTCACTTGCCACCATCACCTGTCACCAGATGTAGTTTGTCACTTGCCACCTTCACCTGCCATCAGATGTAGCTTTTCACTTGCCACTATCACCTGTCACCAGATGTAGTTTGTCACTTGCCACCGTCACCTGTCACCAGATGTAGTTTGTCACTTGCCACGTCACCTGTCACCAGATGTAGCATGTCACTTGCCACCTTCACCTGTCACCAGATGTAGCTTTTCACTTGCCACCATCACCTGTCACCAGATGTAGTTTGTCACTTGCCACCTTCACCTGTCACCAGATGTAGCTTTTCACTTGCCACCATCACCTGTCACCAGATGTAGTTTGTCACTTGCCACCTTCACCTGTCACCAGATGTAGCTTTTCACTTGCCACCATCACCTGTCAC
>BLSH010145660.1:2764586-2776258 GCA_018402905.1 Glandirana rugosa | reverse complement strand
TGGTATGTACTGACAACCGTGTGAACAGAAACATGACGAGTGGACCAACGGCCTTGTGTGTGAACTGTGGTAGACTTGGTTTATTCAAATAGAACCAGAGTAGTCTGTTGTCCTGTACCAAGGTCATTAGGTACAGGAATCGGAATCTCAACTCGCTTGGGTCTGACATTTCAAGCCCAGGCATGGCTTGAAACCCCACAGGCCCTGGGCCTGTGCCTGAAAAGTTTTTTTCAGGCCCAAGCCCAGGCCCCAAGATCATTAAAATTACTTTTTAGAATTTTTACGACATTTTTTCGGGTCCTTCCAAGATCTCCAGACGTTTTTCTTTGTAGGGCACTTGTCCCACCCTTACCCACATTTCCCTTCCTTTTGCAGACCTCTAGAACCTTCCTGGGCTTTTTTACAGCATTTTTAAGATTTTTCATTAAAATTACTAGAACCCCGGACCCGAACCCGGACTTTTTTTGAAAAGTCCGTGTCCGGGTCCCGGACACCCCAAAGTTCGGTACGGACCCGAACTTTACAGTCTGGGTTCGCTCAACTCTAAGGCTAAGGACATGGATTACTGGAACCATGTCCTGTTGTCTGATGAGACCAAGATAAACTTATTTGGTTCAGATGGTGTCAAGTGTGTGTTCCGGCAACCAGGTGAGCAGTACAAAGACAAGTGTGCCAACAGTCATGTATGGTGGTGGGAGTGTCATGGTCTGGGGCTGCATGAGTGTTGTGGGCACTGGGGAGCTACAGTTCATTGAGGAAACCATGAAAATATTGGCACTTTGGGCCCAATTTGGACATTTTCACTTAGGAGTGTACTCACTTTTGTTGCCAGCGGTTTAGACATTAATGGCTGTGTGTTGAGTTATTTTGTGGGGACAGTAATTTTACACTGTTATACAAGCTGCACACTCACTACTTTACATTGTAGTAAAGTGTCATTTCTTCAGTGTTGTCACATGAAAAGGTATACTAAAATATTTACAAAAATGTGAGGGGTGTACTCACTCTTGTGAGATACGATATATATATATATATATATATATATATATATATATATATATAGTGGGAGATTAGCTTGTGACTCATTAGTGTTACAAGGTCTCAGGTGTGAATTGGGATCAAGTGTTAAATTTGGTGTTCTTGCTCTCACTCTCTCATACTGGTCACTGGAAGTTGTTAAACATGGCACCTCATGGCAAAGAGCTCTCTGAGGATCTGAAAAAAAGAACTGTTGCTCTACATAAAGATGGCCTAGGCTATAAGAAGTATACCAAGACCCTAAAACTGAGCTGCAGCACAGTGGCCAAGACCATACAGTGGTTTAACAGGACAAGTTTCACTCAGAACAGGCCTCCCCATGGTCGAACAAAGGAGTTGAGTGCACGTGCTTAGCATCATATCCAGAGGTTGCCTTTGGGAAATAGACGTATGATTGCTGCCAGCAATGCTGCAGAGGTTAAGTGGCGGGGGGTTAACCTATCAGTCCTCAGACCATACGCCGCACACTGCATCAAAGACAAGACAGGCTAAGGACATGGATTACTGGAACCATGTCCTGTTGTCTGATGAGACCAAGATAAACGTATTTGGTTCAGATGGTGTCAAGTGTGTGTGCCGGCAACCAGGTGAGCAGTACAAAGACAAGTGTGCCAACAGTCATGTATGGTGGTGGGAGTGTCATGGTCTGGGGCTGCATGAGTGCTGTGGGCACTGGGGAGCTACAGTTCATTGAGGAAACCATGAAAATATTGGCACTTTGGGCCCAATTTGGACATTTTCACTTAGGAGTGTACTCACTTTTGTTGCCAGCGGTTTAGACATTAATGGCTGTGTGTTGAGTTATTTTGAGGGGACAGCAAATTTACCCTGTTATACAAGCTGTACACTCACTACTTAACATTGTAGCAAAGTGTCATTTCTTCAGTGTTGTTATAATAAAATATTTACAAAAATGTGACGGGTGTATTCACTTTTGTGAGATACTGTATATATATATATATATAAATATATATAGTGGGAGATTAGCTCATGGGGATCACCTTTCCTGGGAAAAAGGCAGCATGCAGGCAAACTTCCTCAAAATTCTGGCAGGTTGCCAGGTTTATTTAGCAAAGGTTGCAAGAAACAAACAAAATAGAAAACAAATCCTTGTGGTCCGTTTCCTTCCCAGGTCCCAGGTAAGAGCAAACCCTTGCTCTCTTCCTGGTCATTTAAAGCATCTGATGGAGGATTTGAGTGGACCAGAAACTCTGGGCCGGAACCAGCTCTGCCATAGTGGCTAATAAAAACTGGGCCAGACTCCGCTCTAGTGCCTTCCAAGTGAACGTATGTGAGGAGATCAGATATTGACCGTCTACTACCTCGTCTCACATAACACCACATATCCCGCCCCTCTGCTCAAGCCCCTGCAGCTGAGCAACTGTCGCACCCATACAGTGGACCTGGGAAAGGGCATCCGCGTTGTTCTGGAGTTTTCCCGCCCTATGCTCCACTGTAAGTTTGAACAGTTGTAGGGCCAGAAACCACCTTGTCAATCGACTATTCTTCTCCCTATTGTCACACATCCACTTCAGGGGAGCATGGTCGGAGACTAGTCTAAAGGACCTCCCCAACAAACAATATTTTAGGGTCTCCAAGGACCATTTGATAGTGAGACACTCTTTCTCGACACTGGCATAATTTTTCTCATGCCTGTTCAGCTTTCAGCTTAGGTATACAACCGGGTGCTCCTCTCCGTCTCTGATCTGGGACAGCCCCTAGACCCACATCAGAGGCGTCGTTCTGCACAACAAATTCCTTGGTGAAATCTGGGGTCAGAAGCACCAGTTGTACACACAGGGCTTGCTTTAACTTCTGAAATGCCTTCTCAGCTTTAGGATTCCACTTTACCATAATCGACCCTCTACCCCTTGTCAGGTCCATCAGGGGGACAGCAATGGTGGCAATGTCGGGTATGAAGTGTCTGTAGTACCCCGTGATCCCCAGGAATGCACGCACCTGCATTTTAGTTAGGGGTTGGGGCCACTTTTGTATTGCCTCTTTGTTGTTTTGCAGCTTAACTAGTCCCAGACCAATGATGTGGCCAAGGTATTTGGCATCCTCTAGACCTATGGCACAGTTTTTTTGGGTTTTCCGTGAGACCTGCATCCCTATGGGAATCCACCACTGCTTGCACTCGGGGCAGATGCGATTCCCAATCGGGGCTGTGGATGACCACATCATCCAAATAGGCGGCTGCATAGGGGCGATGTGGCCTTAATGTTTTGTCCATCATTCTCTGGAACAATGCGGGGGCCCTATGTAGACCAAACGGTATTCGCTTGTACTAAAGGGTTTCCGTCGGGGGTGGAATAGATCGTTTTCTCCTTGGCTAACTCTGTTAGGGGTATCTGCCAGTAGCCCTTAGTCAGTTCCAGTGCTGTTATGTACCGGACAACTCCCAACCTGTCCACAAGTTCGTCAACTCACGGCATCGGGTACGTGTCAAACTTAGACACGCTATTCAGCTTTCTAAAATCATTACAGACCTTGATAGTGCTACTGGGTTTTGGGATCAGCACTATGGGGCTCAATCTGGCACTGTGGGACTCCTCTATCACATCCAACTCTAACATGCTCTGGATCTCTTTTGCCACTGCCTCGCGCCTAGCCCATAAGGCTTCATATTTATGCGAACACTTGGCTCTGTGACTATGTCATGCTGAATCACTGTGGTCAGTCCAGGCAAAGGGGAGAAAAAGTCTCTATTTTTGGTCACAAACTTTTTAATGTCCTGTTGTTGTGCCACTGACAAGGATTCCATTAGGGGGATGTCAGGTGTCATTGGTACTCTGTCTTTTTGAGGAGTTGGTAAGGCCAACAAAGTCTCTCTGCCCTTCCACGATTTTAAGAGGTTAACATGATAGATTTGTTCTGGCTTCCAAGTTCGGGTCTTGGTACCCCGATTATAAACCTTTCTCTGAGCCTCCTGGGCTCACTTCATATGTTCTCATACCAGGGGCAGGACATTGCGATTTGATCCTGCATCAATGAGATATGCTCAATGACGCTTCTGTGACGCGTAGACTCTCCCTCCCCTGGGATGTCTACCATACAGGAGTTCAAATGGAGAATAACCTGTAGACACCTGCGGAAACTCTCGTATGGCAAACATGAGGTAGGGCAGCAAAAAAATCTCAATTTCTCTTATCTTTAGCCACCACCTTTTTCAACATACTTTTGAGGGTCTTGTTAAATCTCTCCACAAGACCGTCAGTTTGGGTGTGGTAGACAGAGGTACGGAGATTTTGTACAACTTGCGCAATTCCTTGGTGACTCTGGACATAAACGGGTGCCCTGATCCGTCAAGACCTCTTTAGGGATCCCCATCCGACTAAACACCTGGACCAACTCTTTGCGGATAGTCTTAGCTGAGGTTTTCTGCAAGGGAATGGCTTTAGGATAGCAGGTCGCATAGTCTAGGATTACTAGGATGTGTTGGTGTCCCAGGGCAGCTTTTACTACTGGTCAAATTCTGGGGGTCACATACTAGGGGTCACATTCTGTCCACTTTCACTATTAGAGTCAGAAATTCTCTGACCAGTTCTCTGGTTCATTAACCTCGAGCTGGGAGCTATTTTCCAGTTCCTCCGGCTCCCCCGTCATTACAGGAAAAGGAAGAGAGTCTCCTCCTTTCTCTGTCCTGCCAACAGTCTCCCCTTCCATTTGGCAAAAAGGGTCTGGTGAGCGTTCCCATGCTTCCCCAGCAGGGGGAGCTCTATCCTCCAGACTCTCTGTGCCCTCCCATAACCTCCAAAGATGGGGAGAATCTCTCCCCACTAGAGCTTCATGAAGCAGTGAAGGAACTACACCCACTGAATGTGTCACACTGGCCCAAGAGGTATCAACCTCAACCACCGCAGTCTGGTAGTTTCTAGTGTTCTCATTGATGCAAATGACCCTGACAGTGCTAGGGTGTAGGTTTTCAGGACTTATACACTCACTTTTGACTAAGGTCACAACACTACCAGAATCAAGCAGTGCAGTGACTGGTTTTCCATCAATAGAAATCATACAAATTTGGTTTTCCATGCGACCCTGACATGATGCAGTACATGCGACCTGTGCAAAAGAAGAAAGGCGTCTATTCATATACGTATAATCACATTGCATGGGTTCATCATTCAAAGGACAGTTGGCAGCAATATGGCCCAATGCATGGCATCGGTAGCACAATATGCAATCTATACCCAGTCCTCTCATGGGCCTCAAAGACCTTCCTGGCTTCTTTGGCCAGTCTCCAGGTCTAGGGTCCATAGTCTCATTAGTCATTACAGCAGCCTTATCAATCTTCCCGACGCCCTTGAGCGCTGGGACAGTCTTACGGATCTCTGCGGATCTTTCACCCATAGGTACACCGGAGTAGGGCGCAGACTGGTTCATCAAGTCCTCAGCCGCCGTGTATCTCTCCATGAGGTCCATGAGTGGGCTGGCCATTTTGGGGTCCCCAGAACTGACCTATTTCCTCAAATCAGCAGGGAGCACATGTGGATAGCTGTCCATGACAACGAGCTCCACAATCTGGGTACCTGGCAAAGTCTCTGGCTGTAGCCACTTCCTGGTGAGGTGGACCAGGTCGAACATCTGCGAGTGGGGTGGCTTATCCATACGGTAGAACCACTGATGCACCCGTTGTGTCCGGACAGCCATGTTGACACCCAGGTATGCGAGTACCTCTGCTTTTAAAGTTTCATATTCCTGGGCCTTGTCTGGTTCCAGATCAAAATAAGCCTTTTGGGGTTCTCCGGTTAGGAAAGGGGCCAATAGTCCTGCCCATTGATCTTTTTTCCAACCTTCCCACACATCGACCCTCTCAAAGGTGGTAAAATATGCCTCCACGTCATCTGCAGGTGTCAGCTTCTGCAGGTAATAGCTGGCTTTGACCAACTTATGTTCCACCGGTGGAGGGGCTGCAGACCCCCTCTTTAACTCCAGCAGGGCCTCTGCAAACTGGCGATTCATCTACTGCTGAGCTGCATTGGCCTGTGCTACCTGGAGGTTGGTCTCCCACTGGGCCACAGTCACCTGTAGCAAGGAAAAAAGGATTGTAAGGGTGGTCCTGCGATGATGGTTAAGATGTGTATGGTGGGTAAATAGAACCGCTGCCCCTACTGTTACAACCTCAGAAGAGGGGTAATAGATAAGTGGGAATTTGATGTGGTAGGTATGGCGCTGTTCTTAATGAATAAATAAATAAATTACCTTGGTGTTAATTTGCAAAAATGAATGTGATATTGGGGGTATTCCAGTGATATTCCCTATCCCTAAAAAAATAAATAATATATGAATAAGTATTGCTCCCATGCTAAATCATAAATTGCCTTATAAATAAAAAAATAATGTGCATGTGCCCTTACCAGAAGTATTCACCCCCTTCCCAGGGCACAGCGCTTCCACAGTTGTGCGCCACTGTGTAGTGGGTCCCAGCCTGACCTCAATGCTCTCCTTCCTCCTTGTTGGTCTCCGTCCCGCAATCACATATATGTATAAGGCTCCTTTCACACCGGGGCCGCCCGAGTGTTAGCGCTAAAACAGCACTAATTTGCGGCGCTTTACCGCTTGTTATAGCGGCGCTATGGCCCCACTATTCAGGCGGCGGGGGGTTAAATAGGGGTTAAAAGTGACGGTTTGCGGCGCTCCCAAAGCAGTGTTCATTGTTTTCAATGGGCAGGGGCGGTATAGGAGTGGTGAATACACTGCTCCCAAACCAATGCGAAGATGCGGCTTGCAAGACTTTTTTTTGTGGATGATGTGTTCGCAATATGGGGGGGCGGCATGGATACCTTACTCTTGTTTCATTCTTGCATTAATTTGTTACTTCCAGGATTGGAATTTAGTATCAATTTTGGTGATAGGAGTTTGCCCTTCTTGGATGTTATGGTAATGCTGGAGGCAGGTAGATTGGAAAGTGATTTATATGTGAAACCTATGGACCGCAATCAATTGCTGCACCAGAAAAGCTTCCACCCACCGGGTGTATTTAAATCAGTACCGAAGAGTCAGTTTTCACGTATTGGACGCATTGTGGGTGACCCCAGAATTAGGGAAGAACGTCTTGATGAGGTAGAAAACAAACTAGAAAAGAGAGGTTCTAAAAGAGAGGAATTAAATAAGATTAGGACAGAAGCAGAAAAAACAACAAAAAAATACAGAGGTCAAAGGAGGTTACCGTTTGTGACACAATACCACCCATACTCAAAGAGAGTTTTTAATATCATTAAAAAACATTGCACAATTCTGCGGGACAATTATCCATCCATTGAGGAATTTCAATATGTCCCAATTTCGGCCTATCGCAAGGGGCGTACAATTTACTCCCGGGTGGTTAGGTCGGACGTTGGCAGGATCAAAAAAACTAATATTGGTAGAACCTTTTTGGGTACCCCTAATTACGGTTCCTATCCATGTCTAAGCTGTATTCAGTGCAACAGCATGATTAAAGGGAAAACGTTCAATCACCCACATACTGGGGAAACTTTAGAAATTAGGGGATACCACACATGCCAATCGGCATTTGTGGTATACCTTATTAAATGTCCCTATGGTCTCCTCTATATAGGGGAGACCACTCAGAAGGTAAAAGATAGGATAGCGAGACATAAATATGCAATAAGAGATAAATTAACAAAATTACCTTTGGTTAAACATTTTGTAGATATGGGACATACGGTGTCCCAGTTACGGTTTATGGTAATAGAATCTGTGACACAGGATAGGAAGGGAGGTAATAGAGAAATTAAATTAAGAAAGAGAGAGGTTTTCTGGATAAACCGTTTGGACACCCTTTTTCCTAAAGGGTTAAATAGAGATTTTGATCTGCATCTATTCCTATAGGGGTCTAAGCTTTAAAATAAGGATCTGACCTAATTGGTCTGGACCTGGCTCTTTGATTGGTTTGTTTATTTACTTATCTATTTGTTTTTTCACATATACATTTGTCTTTTTATTTTAAATTTATGAAACTAATCATGTGTATTTGTATAGGCATGAAAAAATCTGTGTGATAAATTGGAGCTAAGCCATTAGGATCTTTCTGTGTGTAGACGTAGAAGATTCAGTCTAAACATCAGATGTGAATAATTATTGAAGTAATTGTCGTAATTGATTCCTCATCGATTGTGAATAAATAGCACTGATAGAATGTGATTTGAATATTGTTCCATACCTTGAGAAAGGGCGTGAGAGGACAATAGCCCGAAACCGTCAGTAAATATGGAGCAAGACCATTGTCTTGTTATGGACTTTGTTTGATTTACATGATCTTTTTATGATCAGTATGTTACTATTTGAAGAAATTTTTTTAACGATACTTGTATTTTGATACTTTGAAATATTAAAGAAATTGTGTGCAGCAATCCTGGACTTTTATTTTTATATATAGCCTTGGGGTAAGGCTTGATTGCTGGCACCTGAAGAACATTGAAGTGCTGCTCACCTTTCCTAATTGTTATATATACATATGTGTGTGTGTGTGTGTAGCGCCCCCATAGTGATAGGCACATTTTGTAGTGAGGTTTTGCTAGGAGAGGCAAAATTTAGTCAGGCCTGAAAGCCTGTTAGCGCAGGCCTAAATGTTTTGATCTGAGCTGGGGAGTGGCTCATGGAGTGGCTGGAGACAGAAGGAAGGATCATACCTTGGAGTTTCCTCCCCCTTGAGCAGAGAAGGTTCTGGAGAGGGGGGTGGATGAGGAGTTGTCCCTTCCTGATGTATGACAAGGAGCCCTGACCAATCTACCGTCTGGATTGGCAGGGGGCAGGCCTCCTTAAATACAGCAGTCTACCAGCCGGGGGGAGGAGAGTGCCAGGTGGAAGTGTGGAAGATGTAGCAGAGGTACCCAGGAGGGAGCCCTTAGTCTGGGGGGGGGTGACCTTGAGGCCTAGAGACTCGGGTGCAGCCAGGAGTGGAGTGGATTCCTGAAGCAGCACAAGGGAGTAGGAGAACAGCAGAGGTGCTACTGAGAACACTTTAAGGTATCCACTGGAGTTGGTGAGTGACAGACCCTGGGAGCTGGAAAAGAAAAGTTGCAGCAGGCTGAAGGAATAGTGGACAGTCTGTGAAAACATTGGGATCCAGTCAGGGGAACGAGTGTCACTGTGAAGAAAGCAGGTCGGTGGGACCTGGAAGAGGGATGGGCTGGGAGTTGTAGTCCATCAAATGGCCGGCTAGCACCAACGTACTAAGCTACACTTTGAGGGGTCCAAGACCCTGGCCTGTAACTGGTGGTCCAGAGGCCCTGCTGACAGTTTGTGGGCCCCACCATGTGCTAGCTGCCGTGAAGAGAAAGGAGTTATGTGAGCCTGATAAATTTCCCTTCAGCTCAGGAACTAAGTGATGTGCTGGAGAGAAGTGAAGGAGTAATAGTCTGCAAGTGATGTGCTGGAGAGAAGTGAAGGAGTAATAGTCTGCAGAAAAGATGTGCTGGAGGAAGTAGAGTATATATACGGTCGTGCATATAGATGGTCCTGTAACCAATTCTTTGGGCATCCCACAGTCACCCCTTTTCCCCATCCAAGTTAAATCCCCTAAATAAAACAAACAAAAACAGGAGCCGGCCTATTCATTGACTTCAGATGTGTGAGATATGGTTAGATTGAGGGCAGCTATAAGACTGGTGTCTTCCTCATTCACAAAGGATCTGAAAATAGTGGCAAGCATAATGTGACGGCTGAACTGTAAGCTAACGTACTTCCTATGGGAATGGGGATTCACACAGAGGTGAAGAATAGATTTGTGGTGCCCAGTGAGGTTACTCTGTGCCAAGATGGGATTGGACCTGCTTTTTAACAGTTACTTGCAATTATCCAAGGACAAAGGACCACCCCATAGAACTCTACTCTGGTAGTAATTGGGAAGGTTCTCCTCACAGTAGCTGGGTCTTTCAGAAGCGGAGTTCAACCTAGCGTTCAACCGCCGCTTAACTGATTCCTGCCCCCCTCCAGTACCATATTTGGCACCTTTCAGGGGGAGGGGGAGGGGGGAACAGGTACCCATTTTTGACAGGTACCTGTCCCTACTTCGTGGAGACAGCACCGCTGCGCCGTTCCTCTGAAGTTCAGCCCCCCCCCCCCTTCCTCAACCGCCAGGCCAATTACGCATGCATAGTAGGGAAGCAACTGTGAAGCCAAAAGGCTTCACTGCTGGGTTCTCTTACTAGGAATGGTGGCGACAGCACCCAAGAGCAGATCCAAAAATTGGCTGGAGTGCCGACATCATGGGAACACAGGACAGGTAAGTGTCATAATATTAAAAGTCAGCAGCTACAGTATTTGTAGCTGCTGACTTTTAATTTTTTCGTGGGGGCCCGGAACTCCTTTTAGCTGCAGATCACATACTCAGCTACCTCTGCCTCTTCAAGTGTGGCCCCTTTGAGCTGCTCAGGAAGAGAAACAGAGAAATGTACTTTCTCTGGCCATGCCCAGTGACCCAGGAAGTTGTAGGAAAGGGAGTTAAAAGGTACTGTTCCTGTATCTGAGCATGGTAAGTAGATGGGCAAGCAACCTGCAAGGACTAGCAACCTGGGAGAACAATCAGTCTTAATGGCTACTGTAACATTAACTTATAACAACCTAGGTTAATTTAATCTGAGCATTTAAAGCGGTGTTCCGGCCAAAATTCTACTTTTAAGACAAAAATACCACTTTAAAAGTAATTCTTAGTGTATTATAATAAAGGTATGCTGCATACTGAGGTTTGTTTATCATGTTAGCAGCATCGATTTCTTACCTTACAAAATTACAGCAGATCGTGGCCATCTTCTGTGTGGGCATCCTGAAGCCACAGTGTATCTCTTCCTGTATTCCCTTCTGTCTCTCTTCCCATAATGCACCTGCAAATCTCGCACATGCTCTGTGCTGTGTAAGCTGTGTAATGGCTTGTGGGTCAGGTTTCCATAGCAATGGCAGGGTTAGAGGAAGTTCCCACCTCTTAGCTGTGTAAACCTCTTTTCTTCCTTCATGAAGCAGGAAGTTTCATAGCATAGCAATTACAAACATTTCATGCACAGGTGATTATTTCATTTAAAAAAATGTATGTCACCAAACCCCACTGGCACATGCATAATAAAAAAAGCTAGTAAAGCATTAGACAATGGTGAACATTATAGGTAACATGAGATAATGGCATTACTCAAAGAGACAATAGAATAAAATAATGTGTTTCTTTGTGAAAAAAACAATCATAATTGCCATGCTGCCCGCATAACAATTGCACACATCATACTGCCTCCATTAAAAGGGCTCCCATTATAATTGCCCCAGTCCAAATTGCCCCTGTCATAATTGACCCATCATTCTGCCCCTGTCATAATTGCCCCTGTCAATCTGCCCCATCATCATTGCCACATCATAATTGCCCCATCATTCTCACCCGTTATCACTGCCATATCATCATTGCCCCATCATCATTGCCCCCTCATAATTGCCCCATTAATAATTGCCCTGTCATAATTGCCCCATCATAATTGCCCCCTGTCATAGTTGCCTCCTGTCATAATTGCCCCCTGTCATAAGTGCCCCCTGTCACAATTGCCCCTGTCATGATTGCCCCATCATAATTGCCCCCATCATTCTACCCCTGTCATAATTGCCCCATTATAATTGCCCCCTGTCATAGTGCTCCTGTCATAGTTGCTCCC
>BLSH010145660.1:2748255-2764269 GCA_018402905.1 Glandirana rugosa | reverse complement strand
TGTCATACTGCCCCTGTCATAATTGCCCCCATTGTACTGCCCCCATATTATTGCCCCCATCATAGTACTCTTGTACTGTCCCCCAGGCTCTACAAACAAAGCTGAGATGATCAGCTCCACAATTGGAATCAGCAATGCTGCATCCACCGACAATCATGGCAACAAAGGCCTGGTTGCCCTTTTTAAAGATGGCGCCGGGCACCTCCCTCACATCGCGTAATTTCCTGTTTGCAAGTAAAGCGATGCTATAGCTGGGAAATACAAAAGAAAAATGGTGATGTCACCTTTGGTTCCCGTCTCTAGACACACCAATCAGCGCGAATTGGAGCTATTGGGTCTCTTTTAGGAATGAATCACGATAAGTACAGGGCTTATCAAGCTGCCATTGAAAAAACCCAAACAAACAATCTTTAAATAATGCACAATACTTATGTAGCTATAGCTGACCACCACCAACAAGTGCAAATAGCGCTAAAAATAAGTCCCAAATCAATTTCCACACAAGGTAAAAGCTGAAGAATAGTGGGCAAAGTTCTCAGGGATGGCAAGGTGTCTTGCTGAAAAAATGTTCAATATCAAGTCAAGTTCCAATCACCCGGAAAGATGGAAATGAAACACCGCGTGCAGTATACAGATCCACAATCTGCTTACCAGAAAGTGAGAACAACAGAGACCTGTATTCAACTGGTATGTCGTACTGTGCTGCAATCTCTGAGCCTTCTGCCTATTCTCGCATCCGGTCGGTGGTCTCCATCCAAATTAGTGAATCATAGTATGGGAAAGAGGACACATACCATAGCGTAATCCCGTAAAAACTGTTTTATTGCTAACCCACCATAAAACCACACTTACAAACAAACTGTGCAAATCTCGCAGTATTAGATGTACATTCAGTACTATAAGGACGTCCTTATAGTACTGAATGTACATCTAATACTGCGAGATTTGCACAGTTTGTTTGTAAGTGTGGTTTTATGGTGGGTTAGCAATAAAACAGTTTTTACGGGATTACGCTATGGTATGTGTCCTCTTTACTATACTATGATTCACTAATTTGGATGGAGACCGCCGACCGGATGCGAGAATAGGCAGAAGGCTCAGAGATTGCAGCACAGTACGACATACCAGTTGAATACAGGTCTCTGTTGTTCTCACTTTCTGGTAAGCAGATTGTGGATCTGTATACTGCACGCGGTGTTTCATTTCCATCTTTCCGGGTGATTGGAACTTGACTTGATATTGAACATTTTTTCAGCAAGACACCTTGCCATCCCTGAGAACTTTGCCCACTATTCTTCAGCTTTTACCTTGTGTGGAAATTGATTTGGGACTTATTTTTAGCGCTATTTGCACTTGTTGGTGGTGGTCAGCTATAGCTACATAAGTATTATGCATTATTTAAAGATTATAGCTGGGAAATGCCTAGTATCTCCTGGGATTGATGACACACATCTCCCAGAAGACATTGCAAACCCGAAATGACGCGGCGGGCCACGTCCGAGGAGCAAGAACAGAAAAAAGAATTTAGCAGCCTCAAAGGTAGTGATTGGGAAAAAAAGTTGTAAATGTGGGTGGAACTCCACTTTAACCACTTCAATACAGGGCACTTTTACCCCCTTCCTGCCCATGGACAATTTTCGGCTTTCAGCGCTCTCGCACTTTGAATGACAATTGCACGGTCATACAACACTGCACCCAAACAACACTTTTATCATTTTGTTCACACAACTAGAGCTATCTTTTGGTGGTATTTAATCACCACTGGATTTTTTACTTTTTGCTAAATAAACGAAAAAAGATTGAAAAGTTTAAAAAAAACATGTTTTTCTCCGTTTCTGATATGAAATTTTGCAAATAAATAATTGTGCTTCATAAATTTAGACCAAAATGTATTCTGCTACATTTATTTGGTACAAAATAACCCAAATCAGTGTATATTATTGTAGCACCCTCTAGTGTAGAGTGCTAGGTAATGTGCATAGTTTTTCTGTAGTGTAGTTAAATTGTATGGCTTTGAATCTGGGTCAGGGTGAGTGATCCAGGGAGGCTGGAATAACTCATCAGGCAGCATCTCTGATACCTCCCCCTATTTGCTGGAAATTTGCAGAAACTTCCAGAAGAATGGGAGGGGGGGGTTAGGAGGAGCTTCCTGGAGTATTGATGAAGGCCCTAACCAATCCCTGGCCAAATGGGCTGGCAGGGGAAGGGACCTCTTAACCACTTTAGGACCGGGCCTCTTTTTGGAGTTCGGTGGTTACAAGTTAAAATCAGTTTTTTTTGCTATAAAATTACTAAGAACTCCCAAACGTTATATATAAAGCGAATAGCGAATAAAATGGCGGCCATTGCAAAATTTTATGTCACACCATATTTACGCAGTGGTCTTACAAGCGTGTTTTTTTTTTAAATAATTTAGTTTTTTGAGTTAAAAAATAAGACAACAGTAAATTTTTTTTCCATATTGTGAAAGATAATGTTGTGCCGAGTAAAATGATACCCAACATGTCATGCTTCAAAATTGCTTCCGTTCGCAGAATGGCGACAAACTTTGCAACATAAAAATCTCCATTGGCGACGTTTAAAAAATTCTACAGGTTAGCATTTTTGAGTTACAGAGGAGGTCTGGTGCTAGAATTATTGCTCTCGCTCTAACGATCGTAGCGATACCTCACATGTGTGTTTTGCACACCGTTTTCATATGTGGGCGGGACTTACGTATGCGTTCGCTTCTGCGCGCAAGCTCGCAAGGACGGTGTGCTTTAAATTTTTTTTTTTTAATTATTTTCTTTTTAATTTTTATTTTTACACCGTAATTTTTTTTAAGAACATTTTTGATCACTTTTATTCCTATTACAAGAAATGTAAACATTCCTTGTAATAGAAAAAAGCATGCCAGGACCTCCTAAATATGAGATCTGGGGTCAAAAAGACCTCAGATCTCATATTTACACTTAAATGCAAAAAAAATATATATATTTTTGAAAAAAATGACATCTCAAAAAAAAAATGTCCCCTTTAAGAGCATTGGGCGGAAGTGACTTGTGATGTCGCTTCTGCCCAGCCATGTTATGGAGCTGAGTAAGTGGCTTCAGCCGCTCACTCGGCTCACGGACACTGGGGGGGACAGACGCGATCATCTCCGCTGGAAAGCGGCGGGAGGGGGGGCACCTATCCCGCCGTTGATAAAAGTGATCTTGCGGCAAATCCGCCGCTAAGACCACTTTTATCTTGTGCAGAATCGCCTGCAGAGAAAAAATATACCAGAGTTATGGTAGCTATCTGCTACCATAACAACGGTATTCAACTTCAAACTGCCACCGTCAAATGATGGCGGGCGGTATGGAAGTGGTTAAATACTCAGAGTCAGGTTAGCAGGGGAGTGTGAGTTCGGGTGGAAGCTGGAGATGGAGTGCTGAGGAGGCTGTCGGAAGTCCTTGTCTGTGGGGGGGTGTGACCTTGGGCCTGGGGCTCTGGTGCTGGGGGGATCCTCGGAAAACACAAGGAGGAGTCCTGTCCAGAGGCACGGGAGCAGGGGTGAGGACAGCAGGAGCCAGCGAGCACGTCCAGGAGATCTTCAGGGAGAAGACAGCTGGGTGGCTCGTGAGTGAGACAGTCAGGGAGGACTGAGAGACAGCCTGAGAGGACAGAGGAGTGGTCATCTGGGATGGCTGTAGAGTCAGTCTGGGAGGGCTGTGGAAGATTTGCCAGGAAGGGTAGTGAAAAGGGAAGCTGCAGTGAGGTCGGCTGACAGTACCTGAAGAGGTGGTGCTGGGATCAGTAGTCACAGGAAGGTAGCTGGACACTGGAAATCTTCTGCACACCAAACAGGCCCACGGTCCCTGCCTTTAATGTACTTTTGCTGGATCTGACAGAGTGCCCTGTCAGATCCCACCTAGACGCTGTTCCAGCTGAGCCTGAGTGTTTCTGCAAGCAAGTGAAGTACTGGAAGAAGAGGCGTGTATATAGAAGTGTATATATAGTTGAGTGTCCCTGAAAAAACTTTGTTCCAGTCAAGTGGGCATCCCATACTATCCCTATCCTCATCTAGGTTCAATACCCCTAATAAAAATACAAAACAAAGCTGCAGGGACTGTTTCCTGTCTCTGTGGAAAATGTGGTGTTCCTGGCTGTGCAGGGTGGGGGATCCCATATTCACCAGCGGCTACTATAGGGGATGCGTTACATTATTTAATCTGTAAGAGTCCACAAACTATGGTACATACTGTATATCTGAAAATTGATCAATCCTTATGTACCGACGGCCTATCTCATTTCATAAGGCCCAAAAATGCCAGAACAGTACAAATATCCCCCAAATTACCCCTTTTTGGAAAGTAGACAGTCTAAGGTATTTCGTAAGAGGCATGGCAAGTTTTTTGAAGTTGTAATTTGTTTGGAAAATGAAGAAATGAAAAAAAAAGGTCACCATTTTTTTACATACTGTCACCAGTGCAGTACAGCGTCATCATATAACAGGTGTGGTGGTGTTTAGGGACACTGACTGGTGACAGTATGAAAAAAAAAAAATTATAATAATTTTTATTTTATTTTTTTTATTACATTTTGTTTCTTTTTTTAGAATTTATTTTTTTAACACACTGTGACCACTGTGTTTTTTACACATTATAATCGCCTATAGCAGTGAATTTCATTGCTATAAGCAAGCATTTTACTCAATTAAATTGATTCATTCAGTATGTTTTGTTGTGATTAGCTGTGATTAGTAAAGCTAATCACATGGTACAGATGGGCTGTGATAGGCCCTGTCTGTACCATGTGATCACATTAACCAAACATAGCTAGCAACACAATTCTACCCAATGGATGGCATGAAAGGAAGCCATCTATTGTTTACAACTGTCATGTGACCTATCGTGATTGGTCACATGGTACTGGCAGCGATGGACACAGCTGGTAACAGATGGCACTACTGCATGGCCCCTTCTGGGAGGACATCATATGACGTCCACTTCAAAGGATGAAAGGCCCGCCCAGCTGTCAATCTGCTTTAGGCTGGACAGGAAGGTGTTAACCCCTTTCCACTTGCCATATAGCAGAATGATGGCCGGAAAGTGGTTGCACTATCCTGACTGGGCGTCATCCAGCATGATAAGCCCCTATTGAGTGCCCGTGTCATTCGGTAGTGCGGTGTGTCGCTCTGACACACCGCATCTTTGATCCAAGTAAAGAGCCTATGACCTAGGCTGTTCACCATGTGATCAGTTGTGTACAATCACAGCTCATAACATGGTAACCATGGTCACCTGGGATGCCCATTAGAGCCCAACAGGGATGCCAATCAGTGCCCATTAGGGATGCCAATCTATGCCCATCAGTGATGCCTGTCAGTGCCTTCTCATCAGTGCTGCTTATCAGTGCCATCTATCAGTGCCCATCAGTGCTGAACATTAGTGCCACCCATCAGTACCCATTAGTGCTACCCATCAGTGCTGCTTATAAGTGCCCACCAGTGCCTCCCATCAGTGCCCATCAGTGCCACCTATGAGTGCCCACCTGTGCCGCTTTTGAATGCCAATCAGTGCTGCATATCAGTGCCGCTTATCAGTGCCACCTATCAATGCCCATCAGTGCTGCATATAAGTGCCTCATTTTCAGTGCCCATCAGAGCCACCTCATCAGTGCCCATCAGTGCCGCCTCATCAGTGTCCCTCAGTGCAGCCTCATCAGTGAAGGAGAAAACATACTTATTTACAACAGAAATGTGTACAAAGTTTTACAGCTTCTTTTCTTTAAAAATCAGCCACAGCCTTAGTAGAAAAGCCTGTAACCTACCAACAGCAGTAGAGTAAAGTTCTTGTTTTGTGTGGGGTAGCAGTGATCTTTTTACCCCTTGCAAAGTCAGAGCCAGAACTTTCCAATCAGTGGGGAGAATGAGCTTTGCTGATTGTAGAGCTAAAAGTTTGCATTTGTGGGAAGTGTGCCCAACCTCTGCAATGACACCACTGCTTCCCCGCAGAAAGGAAGGGCACCACCCTGCAGCTGTTGGCTGGTGACAGGATTTTCTGCTTAGGTTGCTTTAGAAGCAAAATGTAAAATATTAAACATCCTTTGTGCTGATGCATCTGGAATGTATTTAGCTGATTTAAACTAAAGGTTCAATGGGGCTTTAAAGTAGCATTTCATTTTCTAAGGCAGCATAAACAATTGCCTTGCTAATTTCTTTTAGAATATACAGTTTTGCAGTCACTTCCTGTCTACATGTATCCCAGCAGTAGTTACATCAGGATTGATCAGGACAGGCTTTCTGCAGGGCAAAAAAGGCTACAAAACAAAATGCTGTTTAACCACTTCAGCTCCAGTAGGTTTACCCCCTTTCATGACCGGAGCTATTTTTTGCGATACGGCACTCCGCTACTTTAAATGACAATTGCGTGGTTTTTGAAAAATTAAACAATATTTTTTACTTTCTGCTAAAAAAATATCCCCAATAAAAAAATGTAAAAAATCAAATTCCTTCATCAATTTAGGAATTTTTATTTATTTATTTTACTAGTAATGGCAGTGATCAGCAATTTTTAGCGGGACTGAGATATTGCGGCAGACATATCTGATACCTAACTGACACTTTTTACACTTTTTGGGGACCAGTGGCACTAATACAGTGATCAGTGTTAAAAAATGCATTGTTACTGTACTAATGACACTGGCAGGGAAGGGGGTTAAAATCAGGGGCGATCAAAGGGTTAAGTGTGTCCCTAGGGGGTGCTTTCTAACTGTGGGGGGTGTGCTTTCACTAAAGGAAAACAGAGATCCATGTTTCTGCTTAGCAAAAACACAAGATCTCCATTTTTTCCTTTGGCAGAACGGCTATCTGCCTTGTTTACATAGGCAGACCGCCATCCATCCTCTTCTCAGAACAATTGGCGGGTCCCAGCAGACATCGCATCCACTGGACCCTCTGGTTGGATACCGCTGTGTCCAATCACACCGAGAGCAGGCTGCCCCAGTATATGTATGTGGGGCGGTCCTTAAGTGGTTAAAGTATATATAAAGCAAAAACTTTTTATTTATACTGGATAGAGTGAGCAATGGCTAAGATCCCTGTCAGATTTTCATTTCCGCCTGCTTCCCATTAAGTAGATTTCCCCTTACTTCCTGTCCCAGAAATATAGCAGGAAGTCTCAAAAAAGGGTCAATTCCTTGTTAGACTGTGTCAAATTAAAAAAAGTTTTGATTTTCTATAATAAGTCACATTGATCAATAATGAAGGTAAATTTCCCCAGCAGGTACACAAATAGCATTAAAAAATGGCAGAATTTCTAACCCTTCCACATTCTATCCAAAAATAAAAAATAAAATAAAACAGACTTTACATACACTTAAAAGTTATATTAAACCCTCAGTTTTAAACACTTTCAACAGTTGATTTAATCACCTACTGAGTATGCAGCCTCTACAACTTTTAATCCTTGACTATGCTCTGCCCTGTGTGCATCACTAGAAACATACAGCCCCATACGTAGGGTCCCCCCCCCCTTCCTTCACCCTCTCTGCTGTTAGCTAACAGACTGGCTCAAGACAGCACTTGCCACTAATAACTATTTCCTGTTTTCCAATCACAGCTGGTCACATATAAACCAATTTGCTGGTTATTGGCAGTCCTTTCCTCACGTGCTGGGTCTGTGTGAGGAAAGGACAGTACATTTTTACAGTAGTAATCAGGGTACTGATCATTATTGCTCTGATTATCAGTGCAGCCCCATCAGTGCCCATCGGTGCTGCCTATCAGTGCCTATCAGTACCCATCAGTGCTGCCTATCAGTGCCCATCAGTTCCTCCTTATCAGTGCCTCCTCATTAGTGTCCATCAGTGTAGCTTATCAGTGTCCATCAGTGTAGCTTATCAGTGCCCATCAAATCATCAGTACTTATCAGTGCTGCCTCATCAGTGCCCATCAATGCAGTCTCACCAGTGCCCATCAGTGCCGCCTCACCAGTGCCCATCAGTGCAGTCTCACCAGTGATCACCAGTGAACAAAAAATTACTTATTTACGTTTTTAACAGAAACTAAGAAAAACTTTTTTTTGGTTCAATTTTTGGTCTCTTTTTGTTTGTTTAGCAGAAAATAAAAATCCAGTGGTGATTAAATATCACCAAAAGAAAGCACTATCTATCTTAAAAAAAATTATAAACATGTCATTTGGGTACAGTGTTGCATGAACGTGCAACTGTCATTCAAAGTGCAACAGCGCTGAAGACTGAAAATTGGCATGGGCAGGAATGGGGTAAAAGTGCCCAGTTTTGACGTGGTTAAGCTGATTATATTTACATACACAAGATATCTGGTTTACAAATATCCAGACTATATCAAATATTCATTATATTGAGTTTCCATTTCTCCTTCTTTTAATAATGAAGGTTAAAAAAATATTATTTAAAGCACATTTGTTCAGCTCTCCTCTGAGTATCCTCTTGTTGAAAAAAGTACTTTTCTTACAATTCCAAGAAAATGATCTCGCCACTACATCATTTCTGCAAATCCCCCCGCCCTGTTTATGAATTACTGCCTTTGTCCTAGGGCTTGAAATCATTAGCTTCTACTAGATATGATCAGAGATTTCAACCTAATTCATTTTCTGGGTATGACAAGGCGTCATCACTTACTAGTAATTTGAAACAACTATAATTTATCTAATTTTAGCTTAACTGCCAACATTATCTTTCCGTTTGTGCACTCACTGACAAGGGCGCTTCATTTGCCAGTATTATTTACAAGGGTTCAGCTAGTGATAGACTTGTTAGGATGGCATTGTCACTCTGGTTATTTTACCAACAGAAACTGATATTGCTTAATAGTGGAAAACATATGAAGTCTTGCAGACTGCGATCATTAAAAAAAAAAAAGCTTGATGATAAGTGAATAATATGACATTTTATTATATTTTATAAACAAGGTTTGAAGTTGAAGAAATAATGGCGTTTCTTATTTAACAATAAACTATCTATAGATACATGTGCTTATACTAGATATTTAATGGCTGTTTTGATGTGTAGAGCCTAACTGAATGATATTGAAGTGTATGTAAACCCTGAGGTCTCATTCACATGGGCAAACCGATCCATACACGGTACACCAGAGGTGCTCAAGCTCTTGAAGAGTGAGGGACACTTAAGTGATTTGGTAACTGGGCGTGGGCCAAAATGAAAGAAAATGGTCCAGAATTCGATTTTTTATTCTGAATAGCATAATGAACATTTTCCTCCTGCAGCAACTGAATGGCAGCAGGAGGAAGAGCAGGGGAAACCAGCTTTCAGCGATTGCTGGAGGAAAATGGAGAGAATCTGTTACTCTATTTGACACCCCCCCCCCTCCGCGGCCACTCCTGTCCAAGTGTGTAAAACAGAATGTGACAGGGAGGCCGTACGGGCTCCCTGGAACACAGGGCAGGGTCGCCATTGGGACCCCTGATGCTACACCAGTGGTTGGGGTGTGTGGTAAAACCACATCTGAACGATCAAACTGCAAATGCAAACAAACCATTACTGTCCTGAGCCCCTATAAGACTGTATTCACACTGATGAGCTGCGGTTTAACCGGGTGTGGTGCACTTTCTGAAAGCGCACTCGATCTCTTGAATGCAGGAGTTTTGGTGCGCTTTCCGAAAGTGCACCATACCCTAGGGTTGCCACCTCATCCCTTTAAAACTGGACATATATTACACAAGTTATGTGGCTGATTAAGGTGATAATTAAACTCACTTGGTGCCTTATCTGCATTAAATTAGCCTCGGAACCTGTGTAATTTATATGTGTTCGGGATTAAAGGGATGAGGTGGCAACCCTACAACATACGCAAGATATAATAGAAGTCTATGGCAAAGCGCAGCTAACCTGTAGTAAAGCTGCAGGTGCACTGCACTGTACTCATGGATCAGGGGGCAAGCAGCACAATAGACCAATAGTTAATCCTTTTATAGGTGCTAATATACCATTGTAAAAGAGCAGTAAACAGTATGTGTTGTTTAATACATTGACCTTTTTTCCTCTTCCAGAATCTGCTGGCATCACTCTCCATGGTGCTAGAAAGGACCCAGGTGAGGTGCACTTGGTATCACTCTGCCTGGGACAGGAGCCAGTGGTACAGAGGAGGATGCTCTGGGATGGCAGGCCAGCAAGCCCAGATTTGGATCAACGGCTTGCCGACCCAAGGCAAGTGCTACCATGGTTTGAGGTTGAGGGCCACATCAGAGAGCTCCGCGGGCTACAGGTTGAGCACCCCTGCTGTACACATTTACATACACCACTGTATGTGAATATTAAACCCTTAAGTTTAAAGCATTTTTGGCAGTTGATTGAAAACCCAACTCCGGGCAAATAAAAAATGGTCCCTTGCAGTGGCGCTGGACATAGCTTGCAAGGGTCTAGGGGAGAGCAGAAACAGTATGCATAATCTGATCCTCTGATCCCCGGCAGATGTGCTCCCCCACAATCAAGCAGCGGACTGTCCTCACTTCCAGTCCAGGGCTATGGACCCTGCTCTAGCCTTGATGACATCAGGACTCTCGACTGGTGAAGCATGGGTTGCAAAGACTGACAGGACCAGTCTAGCTGTGGGAGAGGAGGATCAGGTAAGTAAATCTCCTTTTATTGTTCCCCTGGAAATAAACAAGCAATTAAACCTAGCAGTGGGGTTGTCCCTGTATTATTTTTTTGCCCAAAGTTGTGGTTTGTGGCCCAGAGTTGTGGTTTAACCGCCATTTTTTGTGACAGCGTTACTTTAACTGACAATTGCACGGTAGTGCGACGCTGTACCCAAACAAAAATGTTTTTTTCCCTACAAATAGAGCTTTCTTTTGGTGGCTTTTGATCACCTCAGCGGTTTTTATTTTTTGCGCTATAAAGTAAAAGAGAGCGACAATTTTGAAAAAAAAAAACAATAATTTGCTATAAAATACAACAATAAAAAAAATGCAAAAAAATCAAATTTAGGCCAATGTGTCTTCTATTACCTATTTTTGGTAAAACAAAACAAAACAAAACAAAACACACAATTAGCATATATTGATTGGTTTGCACAAAAGATATAGCGCCTACAAACTATGGGATATATTTTGGAAATGTTTATTTATTTATTTTTAGTAGTAATGGCGGCGATCAACGACTTATAGCGGGACAGCGATATTGCAAATCGGACACCTACCTGACATTTTTTGGAGATCAGTGACACTAATACAACGATCAATGCTAAAAATATGCACTGTCACGGTACTAATGACACTGGCAGGGAAGGGGTTAACATCAAAGGTGACCAAAGGCTTAAATGTGTTTAAAGGCGCTTGTACTGTGGAAAGGCAGAGATCCGTGTTTCTGCTTAGCAAAAACACAAGATCACTGCCTTCCCTTGTTACAGAACAGCGGTCTCCCTTGTTTACATAGACAGATCATTGTTTTGCCTGTGCCTCGAACGATCGGTGGGTCCGCTGATTGACCCCTGCTGTGTCCAATCACAGAGGGAGCGGGTCGCCGACAATGCACGTGCACGCCCCATACCAGAAAGTGCGGAATCACGTACCTGTAGGCGATTTTGCACAGAGTGGCCTCCCTGCCTTAGTAAGCGTGCGTGGAGTGGTTCGCATCAGGTTAATCGCATACTGAGTATGCAACTTTATCTTTAATCTAATCTTCTGTGTTCCAGTTTAAGCTGCTGCCCCAGGTTTCAGAGTTTTCTCCTTTCTCTTGCAGAATATTATGGAGCCACCCTTGCATGCAGGTACTGGAGTTGTGTCTCCCAAAACAGCATGCATCAGTAGAAACACATAGCCCCGTAGACTAGGATGACAAAGCACTCCCCTGCTCCTCTCTCCTCCCCACCCTTGAAGTGGTCATCTTCACCCATGCAGGATACACAGGTGTTGCATTTAGATCCTTGCAGGCAGCCTATTCAGATCAATGACAGATGGCCAGCTGCACAGACCTGCACCGATCTCCACGTGTATCCTGGAATGTACATCTGTGCAGGTCCAATGCATGGAACAAAATGCAGACAGACTGCGTTTCATTCAAATCATTGATTTGAATAGGCTTCTGGCACAGGTCTTCACTGAACACCATGTGCCTACGCAGTACTGTTGTATGAGTGAGATCTAACAACCAACTTCTCTTATTTAGTTCCTTGTGATCTGTTTATTATACTACCCTATCAAAAGCATTTTGCTACACCTTTTTAATACATAAAACTGTTGATATAATCAGAAATTCAGTGCTGTCTTGTGAAAAGTGATCTATGAATGGAGGAGATGGACCTTTCACTCATCCTCTTGACCTTTTCATAGATCGATCTTCATTCATGGAAACTTTAGTACAGCTTCCATAAATAGAGGAGGTGGCAGAAGGGACCGGTATAGTTGGCACTCTTGATGAGTACCTGTCACAGGTCCCTTGGCTCTATTAACCCCCGCTGCACCAAAAGATTACTGCTACAGGGTTAGGGAGGGGATTGGATGATGGAAGAGTTTAACTAAACCAGCAGCCATCAGCATAGGGGACATCAATTGTAAGTACTATCTCTTGTGCTGATTTAAAAAAAAAAAAACACATTTGACTAAACTTAGGCTTTAATGTTCTGGTATTAAAGTGGTTGTAAGGTCAGAAGGTTTTTGTTTTATCCTAATGCATTCTATGCATTAAGCTAAAAAGCCTTCTGTGAGCAGCAACCCCCCAGCGCCCCTAATACTTACCTGAGCCCCATCTCTAACCAGCGATGTCCACAAGTCCCTTGGCTGTCCGGGACTCTCCCACTTGATTGGCTAAGACACAGCAGTGATGCCTTTGGCTCCTGCTGCTGTCAACCAAACTCAGTTAGCCAATCAGGATAGAGAGGGGGCAGGCCGAACCATGGCTCCATGTCTGAATGCATACACGGAGCTGCAGCTCGGCTCGGGTGCCTCCATAGCAAGCTGCTTGCTCTGGGAGCACTCGACAGAAGGGAGAGGCCAGGAGCTCCAGTCAGGGACCCGAGAAGAGGAGGATCCCGCCTGCCCTGTGCAAAACCATTACATAGGGCAGGTAAGTATAATATATTTGTTATTTTAATAGAAGACTTTACAATCACTTTGGTGGTTATACAATAAAGTTGTTGCAGGAACAGTAAGTCCATAGCGGTAAAATAAAAATTGCTCTGGTCAATGAGGGGTATAGAGGTGTGAGAGCTGAACTGAAGATCAAAAATGTAATATATTGTATTTGTTTTAAGAAATTTGCTGGCAATTTAAACTGTAAATGTCTTTTTTAAAGAGGAAGTAAACCCTGATGGTGTTTACTTTCTCTATATTCCCCTGCAAAGTAGAAGCATAATGGGATACTATGCATTGCCAGTCCAGTCACAGAGTCATGGCCCCGGAAGGAAGATGGGCTGAAGATGGACGCCGCCAGCACAGGCGAAATGGTTGGACATCGCAGGCTTTGTTTGCAATTAAGTGACACATAATGGGCTACTATGCGATGCATAGTAGTCCATTATGCTTCTACTTTGCAGGGGAATATAGAGGAAGTAAACCCCATCAGGGTTTACTTCCTCTTTAAGCCAAATGCATTTACAAAGAAAAATAATTCCACAGTTTAAATTGCCAGCAATTGCCCACATGGGAGCCACCAGTCACGGCACAATCTCAGTGAAGAAATGACACAGAGCCCATTTCCTCACTACGCATGTGCCGAATGACGTCTGCAATGCTAGAACACTGTATATATCCTAAACCGTGCAGGAGATATGCAGGGCACCTACAGGTAAGCCTTAAAGTGGTAGTAAACCCTCCTATCATTTTCAGCCAAGGAAGCTGCCATCTTGGCCTCTGTTTAATCTACAACTGCCATTATGCTGCACATGTGATCAGCTATGACACCAGCCATTGGATGGTTTGACACTATGGTTTAGAGCACAACCAATGGGAGTGTTACATTTCCGGCACATGCCGGAAATGCGACTGTTTTTTAACCTGTTAAATGCATGGGTTTACTACCGCTTTAATATAGGCTTACCTGTAGGTTAAAGTGTTTGTCACGGGCTGATAACCACTTTAACTGTAGCACCTGCTACAGCAAGAATGAAAAGTCCCTCCCAAAGTGCATACCAAAACCCTTTGGGTATTTTTTAGATTTTAAGGGGTACCTCACAAAAAAAAAAAATGTGTGAGGTCCCCCGGGAAATCCATACCGGGTCTGGTATTGACTTCAAGGGGGACTTTGTTCAAAACAAAAGCAATAAAAAAAATTAAATACGAAAAGCACCTAGTCCCCATTGTTGATAAGGACACAAAAAGAGTTATAGCCTAGAAATAAAGGCACCCAAATGTTAGACAAGTCCTTAAAAAAAAAAAAAAAAAAAAAAAATTCTGAACATCCAAACAGCCAGAGCGTACGTTCAGACCAAGCACTGAGCTCATCCCTAATCACCAGGTAATAATCTATGCTACCGGGAGGGACTCCTGCAAACAGTGCAAAAACTTCTGTGTTAATCCTAACAATAGATTTTATCATATATGTCATTTTTTATGTTGTCCATAGTTCCACTATGAGATTGCATCTCTACTCAACTAAAACAGTGCTTTTGCTAACAGGACCCCACACTAAGAAAATTTGGTAGATGGAACCAAAAGTCACACCCGTGTTGGATGCATTTTTGCATTTAAGCTGAGTACACGTCCTAATAGAGTTTTTTACAACCTTCTGGCATGTAGTGTGAAAATAAAATTAATATTATTCATATAATTTACTCCTCTGTAGTATCACAGCATAAACGTACCAGTAAATCAGAAGGCAAGGCAGCAAGTGCTGTAACCTATGAAATACCAACCCATATGTTCAGTTTGTCAAACACATAAATTAAGCTTAAAAAAAACATGTAAGCATTTTATAATTACTGGGTTCCCAGCACTTCATTTGAAAGCATGCTGTTTTGAATCCTAATACTTTTTAATTGGGGCAGATGTTATCATGGAATTAGTAAATTGTAGTATGGCTTTGCCTTTATATTTGATTGTATCTCAATACTGTGTTAATGAAGCTAGAATTTTTACTTAATTTAACGGAGTGCATATCTAATTAGCAGATGTAATTAATCAATCATAAGGAACATGGCTCTAATAAATGGGGTTATGCATTTTTTTTCTCTTGCAATAATAAATGTCAGGATAAAGTATATTACAGAAACAATTACTTTGCCATCAGTATGGATTTTCCAAAAAATGCATTAACAATATCGCTCCACTTATAATTAAAACAAGATGTGACAAGGTCCCCTGCAGGGAAAAAGATTGTTTAATCTGGATAACAACTTATACACAACTTGATTAAAATAATATCATAGATCAAAATAGGTCAAGTGTACAATTGGTCATTGTACACTGATAATACAAGCTTGTATAAATATGTAATATCAAGTAGCAAATGATAAAATGGCTTATATATACAAATATATGTATATAAACTTTTTTTTTTTTTTTTTACATCTGCCATTAAAGTAAACCTGTTGCTTTGCCCTGCATGGACAAAGCAACATGTTACTAAATTAAAGCATACCCTCACTAAAGGCCAAACCGAGTGCCTGACAATATCTATGTAGCATTTAGAGTTGAGCGAACTTCTAGAAGTCCGGGTTCTGCTGGTTCGGCAGAACTTCGGGACAAAGTCCGGGTTCGGGTCCGGACAGAACCCGAACTTTGTCCCGGACCCCGAACCCCATTGAAATCAATGGAGACCCGGACTTTTAGGTACAAAAAGTGCTGTAAAATAGTCCTGGAAGGTCCTAGAGGTCTGCAAAAGGAAGGAAATGTGGGTAAGGGTGGGACAAGTGACCTACAAAGAAATGGGGACAGGGAAATAACTTTAAATATTTTTAAAAAAATAAAAACATAAAAAATGCAAAAATGGAGATCATCTTCAAAATGGGTCTGAAAAGTATAAATTAACATTAGAGGCCATAGAACTGTTCTTCTTCTTTGAAGAACACTTCTTTTTATTCTGTCGCTTTTCATATTGCCGTTAATGCTTGCACAT